>JARFIW010001670.1:14200000-14382500 GCA_036346225.1 Platerodrilus igneus | reverse complement strand
AGTATTACATTTTATATAATAATTTTACACAGGTTTCTTTTAAAGCTCTGTAACGTATTTCCAAACAATGGTATATTGGCTTGCTTAGAAATGTTATTATAAATCGACAATGTTTTTATAAATGGTGAGTTCTGCCTTAGTTGAGTACGATAGTATGGAATATATAAGAGATCTCTTTTTCCACCAAAGTGGAGAGGTGCATAAAAACCAATTTTACATACTGAAACTTGACAGTCAATATAATTATTAATTATTAATTATTAAAACGTGAGTGCGATCGCTATCCTACGCCGCTCTAATTTCATAATATTGAACTATAATCAAGCTTCCACATATGAATGGAACCCAATAAACTTCCCATATTTTTTGTAGTAGATATACGAGATAAACTTATTCTGTACAGTCTCTATCATTTGCGAATGCTTACGTGTGCCAGGATCCCAGACTGTAATTGCAAACTCTAATTTTGATCTTACCAGTGTATCATATAATACTCTGATGCATTTTATATCTTGAAATTGACGCGTATTGCGGATTACTTACCCCAGCATTCTATATGAAGATGCACACAGCATTTTAATGTGCGTTTCAAAACCCAAGTTACTAGTTAATACAACTCCTAAATCTTTGATGTTATCGACTTCTCTTAAGTTATCATTTAACAATTTGTAAGTATACTGAATTTTATTCAACTTCAGTGAATAACTCATCTTAATATATTTATTAATGTTTAGTTGCAATTTATTATCATAGCACCAGTTTTGTACCTTACTAAGTTCTGACTGCAATGAATGACAATTGTGTATATTCTTTATTTCCATAAATAACTTTAAGTCATCCGCAAACAACAAACACTGGCAATTTTGTAATACATCTGGAAGATTATTGATGAAGATCAAGAACATTAATGGCCCTAAGTTATTCCCTTGAGGAACCCCCGATATCATGCGAAATGCAGTTGATATATAATTTTTATAACAGACGCATGATTTTCTATTCTTCAAATAAGACTTAAAAAATTCAAGCATAGGTTTCGAAAAACCAAATGCTGCAATTTTTTTAATAGTACGTCATGAGTAACCCTATCAAATGCTTTGGCAAAGTCCGTGTATATAACATCAACCTGTCCCCTTTTGTCCAGAACCTCACTCACATAGTTAACAAAAACAGTTAAGTTCGTTTGTATTGATCTTTTAGGAATAAAACCGTGCTGATTAGTATTTAATGCTAAATGAATATTACTGAAGATTTTTGTATACAGAATATGTTCAAAAATTTTTGCTGGTGCAGAGAGAATAGAAATAGGTCTATAATTAATAATATCATTTACTGCCCCGGATTTATATATTGGTGTCAATCTTGCAAGTTTCCACTTAGTAGGAAATACTCCGGACTTCAAGGCCAAGTTGAAAAGAATATTTAGGGGGCGTACCAGGAATTCCATACACCCTTTGAAGATGAAGGGAGGAATCCCGTCTGGTCCCGCAGACCTCTTAGCTTTCATTTGTTTTATAGCAGTTTCGATATCTGTATCTGTAATAAAGCTAATGTGAAATACATCCAATAGGTTGTTCTTCATTTCGGAGTCATAATTCAACTCGTAGTTGGATTCTTCACTGTACACAGATGAAAAATAGTCTGAAAACCCATTTGCAATCGACTCTAACGTATCAAGCTGATCACTACCGTACACGAAGTTTAGTGTGTCACGATTCTTTTTCCTGCTATTGGATACAAAAGACCAGAATACTGAAGGGTCCGACGCAATCCCATTTTCCACACAATTGATGTAACTTTTATAAGCAGCCGCAATATCTCTTTTTGATTTTGCTCTTAGATACTTAAACCGTTCATTATGAAACGTCGATGTGTTTTTGTATTTATGGTGAAAATTTTTTAATTTTACATCATCGATTATCTGCTTATCAAACCAAATGGGAAAGTTTAAATTTTTCATAGAGTAGTATGGGACACATACTTCTATTATGTTGTACCAAACATCATAGAAAGCAGCTACTGCATCATTTATATGAGTATAAGTTTTAAGAAAATCAAAATGTGTATTGTGCAATATGGTATACATCAATAAATAATTTCCTCTTTTAAAATTATGTTGATTACTTGATTTTAATTTTATAAAAGTGTGTTTATTTACTTTTAATCCTATAACCAGCGCTGGATGGTATGGGTCCGATTTAACAAGACTAACATCTGATAACATAACATCTACATGTACTGTGGATAGTACTAAGTCAAGTGTTCTTCCGGAGATATTCATTATATTGTTGTATGAGGTTAGATTACAAAAATTAAGAAGTTCAGAAACTTTCCTGTAGATAATATTATTGTTACTGCCAAACTTAAATTTATTGCCGTTTACAAGAGGTAAGTTATAATCTCCAATTAATATCATTTTGACATCCAACGATATAAACAAATTAGATAATATATTAATGTATTCTTGATACACATCAGCGGTTGAACCTGGTGGAAAATAGTTGATGCATAGTAAATACGTAACTCCGCCAAGGCTTATCTTTATCAAAACTACCTCCAGATGAGTCGTAACGTTTACCGTAGCCGATGAGAAATCCTTATGTATCCCTATAAGAACACCCCCACCTCTTCGTTTACTTTCAGGATCTCTATCTTTTCTGTAAACAGTGTATCTTTTGTCGAATATTTCTGAATCATATATTCCTGCATGTAACCAAGTTTCAGTAAGGCATATAATATCGAAATTACCATTTAATACATTCAAACGAAATTCTTGTGTTTTGGTTCTAAGTCCTCTAACATTCCGGTAGTATATTTCGATATACCTCATTCTTTATACAGTTTTAAGGTTTTAATGAAATATATTTAGTTTGATGTGGTACCCTATCTGTGCTTGAATAGATGTTTGACGTATGTGTATAATTAGTGTGTTATGTTTAAGTGTATTTCGTACTACAAAAAGAAACACAGATGTCTATAAACGATGCTATCGATATGTCTAAACCAAGCGCAACATATAATAAATTATTTGAATTAAAATACATAATGTGTTAAATAGTGCATGTGAGCAATGATGACAATACGACAATAGGAAAAAATTATTTCTATGAATATATCCAAACCCAACACGCAAATATTTTTACACCTATAGCATTATTGCCACACAAATTTTGTACAGTGATAATTTATTAAATTATGATTCATTATTAGTTTAAATTATGCTTGTAAGCAATGGAAATGATATGTTTATTTAAATTATAATTCATTATTCATTATGGTAGGGTTAATAGTGGTTATAAGAAAAAGAAAAAAAAAATGGAGACAATACAACAATAATATAAATTGCAAATTATTTGGCGACTTTACAATTGTAACTATTTCTTACTGCTACGAGTCTGGTAGCATTTTGTGTAGCAGACTTACTTTGCACTTCATGGTCTTCCTGGATCTTCTGGTTTTCCAAGGAGGCTTGAATGTCATGAACAGCATTTCTACTGCCCATTTTTACATGATCGATATGTCTAGGAACCAACTTCCTATTATCCGGTAAAACACAATAAATTTTCCTATCAATACTCCATGCTTTGTTTTTGCCAACTAAAGATTGCACTTGTTTCATTAACGAAAGCTTCTTTGTGGTAAGGGACTAGTTACTACTATGCGTGTGCCTTTTAGTTTATTTTTGTTTGACCATATTAATCTCCTATACCGGTAAGAACAGAATTTCACATCGACTGGTCTCGGTCGATTATTCACCAGTTTTTCTAGTCGCTGACTCCTATCGATCATTACTTCTGAATTAAATTTTTCTATTCCCAGTGAGTCATGAAATACATTTACTAATATTTGTTCAAGATTTTCATCCTTTTTTTCTTGTATACCATGGATAATTAAAGAATTTCGTCTGCCATACTGCTCAAGATCATCGATTTTATTGCTCATATTATCTATTATACTTTTTAACGTAGTAACACTATCTATCATCATCATCATCATTAGGTCTTCAGTCCTAGAACTGGTTAGACGCGTACCATCATTGCTCCCTATTCTGAGCTAACCTACAGATTTCCCTGAAATATGCACAGTTTGCATCTATAACTGTCTGATCTAGGTCTACATCTACCTCTTTTTTCCTATCTCTGCTTGTAATATATCACATACTATTCCCCAAAAATGCCTTAGAACGTATTCCGCCCTACTATTTCTCTTTTTCCACAGATATCCTTGTTCCCCTACTATTTCTTTAACTTATTTGTTATTATCTTTGTCTGTCCATGCTATCGTCCTCATACATCTGAAGCACATCATTTCAAAAGGCTGCTAGCCTTTTTCTGTCTGCGTTTCAGACTTCCCGTATTTCATAGGCATACTGTGATGTGCTCCACACATATGCTTTCAACAATTTTCTTCTTATTCTATGTTTGTTGTCTTTCCTCATAGGCGATGTTCTTTCTTGTTAGATGCAGTTTGATCACTTTCTATTGTTTTACAGTTATATGCCCTATTTCTCCGACCTTCAATGGTTGTGAAGGGAGGTAAGCAGTCTGTGGCTGCCAAGTTCCCCCAACACTTAACCATTTGGCAATTTAATGTATTTTCCAATTTATCTTTTCGCACAGTCAACATTAGTTGCAGGTATTTCGCAGCCATTAGGTTTTCCGTCTCAAAACTGGTTGGACACGTACCTGCACTTATTTATATTCTGAGCTAGCCTACATAGTTCCTGAAATTCTCACACAGCATGTGTATTCAGGTTAATCTTCTTTGGGAATTAAACCACTCATAGTTTTTAAAATCAACTTTATTTACGTTTAGATCCATGACCTAGGATCGTTGTCAAAATAATAATAAAACTTCAAGTTTGACATTTATGACATAAATTGAAGGTGACTTTGATTTACTTATGTTTGAAATATTTGGTTTGAGTATACTAAGCAAAAATTTTTAAAGTTTAACAGAACGATTACCTTCAATTTGTGTTGCGACCTGGGATCGGCTTTCTTTAGGTAGCCAATACGCTTACTGTGAAATCAGCTGATTAATTTTTATTGGTGAATTTCATATAAATTCAATAACTTGGAATTGGAAAACATTTTTTTTAACATGTTTCTATTTATACAATTGAGTGGATGGTTATTAAAGAAGTGTGCGATTGCATTATTGAAAGGCTTAAGTAGTCGTTTTTTTATATTTATTTTGAGGGGGAAAATTCATTATGATTTAAGTTACCTCTTTGGTAGATTTTAACATGGTTCTGAGGCGACTCTATGGCGGGTTTACACTTGTCAGATACCAATGTTGTTCTATGAAGATTGTATATGGATCTGAGGCGACCCTATGGCGGCTTTACACTTGTCAGATACCAATACTGTTCAACGCGGATTGTATATGGTTTTGAGGTAACCTTATTGTGGATTTATACTTGTCAGATACCAATGCTGTTTTACAAGGATTGTTAATATGCTTATTTTTATGTAGTTAGTTACTTTATGTATAAATAGAAATCATGTATGTAGGCTGTATTTCATGTTAATATTGCAAGGAAAACCCAGGAAAAACTTGCAATGCTACCTAGATATTGTGGGCATTTGATTTTCATTTGTTATTTCTTTTGTTATTTCTTTTAGTAATGGAATCCATTGTTTACTGAAAGTCACGGATTCGTTTGCAACTCAGTTATTTTTATGTAGGGTTATTTATCATAAGAGTTTTAAATTCCATAAATTCTGATTCAAGGCTAACAACTCTTTGATTACCAGTAATTCGGCTTGCACTTTGAAGTTTTGTTTCAAAATTGCGAATTTGAGTGTCAAATCGTTCTTGTAGCGTAGTTATAGTTTTATTTAAATTACTTACCCTCTTGAAAAAGTACCGATATAGTTTTTCCATAGTTTCTGTTTTATACGTATACATTCCAGATTTGTCACCTGATATGACGTTTCATACATATTGTCTAGTTTCTCGGTTTAACTCTGTGAGCGTTTCCTAATGCCGATTAACAAGTAGCCTTTTCAGTTCCGGACGATTTATGAGGAATGAATCGGTAACAGATCTTTTTCACAGCGACGTGTTCATGCATAATTGAATGCATTACAGTCGTGGAAGTGCTAAGCATGTATGTACGTCACCCTTAGTCACTTCTTATGCAATCATCTTGTGCATAGAATCGATGTGTTTTAGAACAAAAATCGTTTATATTCGACCATTACAAAATTCAGCACCAACGGACGGACGTAAGATTTCGACGAAATTTTACAAACCAATTGTGAACGTTTTTCTTCTGATGGTGGTTCATTACCAAAAATTGAAGAAAGCAATTCTGTGCTTTGCTCCCAAGTTAGACCGTAACTCAAATCGTGAAACATTAAACAATGTTTTTATCTGAAATTTTAATTTTTTGATAAGATTGCGGTAGGTTAACACTCAACGTAAACGTACTACCTGATCAATTTCTAAATTTTTAAAATAAAAAATGTCGAATTTTAGAATGATAGTAATTATGAATCTTGGTAAATGCATTTGGTGGTAGTTATAAAGAGATAAAATGTAACCCGCATATTATTATTTTGTAAAACAAGTATGTTTGTGTATGTTAAGCGAATAACTTTGTCCTTCGTGAAAGTAAAGAAATCGCGTAAGTCCGCTGCACGTTGAACTGTTTATTTTTATACAAAATTTTGAATTAATTACTCGTGCTTGTAGTATAATAAATAGTTGCATTGATAAAAACAACGATGATTAAAGGAACATACTACAATACATTTGCTTTATTACTTGAAGTATAAATTAGATCAAAAGCTATAAATATTAAGTAAGGATAGACAGACTAAGTATGAGCACACCCTGTATAATAGATTTCACGAATAATTATTATTAAATAAGCATAATATTTCAATTGCTTCGATTTTAGAAAATATAATTTCAATTTTCTTAAAATCAATTGGTACCCTAAACTACAATATCAAGATAACGCATTAGTCATTCGGTAAAATAAACGTTACCACAATAAAATCCGCTAAAATTAAAGACTCCATAAAATATACAACGTAATAAACATGTAATGCAGGAACGTAAATATGTGAGACTGAAAATTGTGATTGAAATAAAATGCAGAGCGTCGTGCAAAAAATACAACAACAGATAATACATGTAGGTAATAAGTTAAGGAATAAGAAACCTTAAAACCACAAAGCATGAAGACGTAGTTGAAACATTTAAGGACAATTACAACAACATTAAAGGGTCTGTGACTTGTATGTAATTAACGTGACAATAACCTTTTTATTAAGCATATATTAAACATGCTACATTGTATGATTAAAACGGTAGAAAGGGAAAAGTGATATATAACAACTAAGCGCCTAAAGTTGAAAGTTAAGCACAGAAACTAATTAGAAAGATTAACATGTAGTAATCCAAACAGGATCGTGACAATCACTTGGGTCGATATGAAAACAGGTTAAAAGTTAGTAGACAGAATACAGCGTTTACTTATAAGGTGGATTTCTTCTAAAGGGCAAATTTAAACGGCGCACAAGATTTGTGTAACGTTGCCTGCAAGGAATGTTACCTTTACGCGGGATTACGAAACTCGTGTGTACCATAATAAAAGAGTGACCTGCGGGAATAGCTCAAATAAGCAAGGTTTGCTTGTGTTAAGGGAACTGCTGTGTGAAGGAAAATGCTGGTATTCTTGTACACTCATGAGTTTAAAAGATAAATTAAATCCTGACTAAAATATGAGTTTCTGCGTTTATGCTTTTTATTTATGTCTACGTAAGTTGTAAATGTAAACGGTTTGTATGCAAGTTAGGAGATTAATAAAACCAAAAGTAAATATTTTACACGACTATGAATTAGCGACGAAATTAGTTTTGGTTAACTTTGAGCAAGGTATATTTGAACAAGAAAGGTTGGAACATTTGAAAATATTAAGAATGGTGCAATTTACTGTTGCTTAAAGAAGGAAGTACAATATTTTGAATAGACAAGAGCTTTATAAACGGAAAAGTTGATATTTAACTGTTTTCCATGGATTATTAATAAAAGCATTTCTAGAAACGGAATTTGGAATGTCATTAATTTCAATATTGGAAACAGCAATAATGGTGTGATTGTGTTATTGATTAATTTAATGCTTTATTGAAAAAAAATTCTGTTTGTAAATCGCTCCAGTTTGATGTTTATAAATTAGGTCTCTTTTTAAGGACAGTATATTTGTATTCACATTGAAATTATGAAATTTTAATAGAAATTAGGTTGAATTCAATTTAAATTTATATATAAATTAGGTAAACACAAACTAATTTTGAAAGGATATTCAATCACTATAGTGACGGAATCTTATTTGGGAGAGGCACTTTACCTTCATAATGTTTTTGACATCAAAAGATTTAATAAGTGCTGTTAAGGGATTGTAAAAAAGGTAAAGTAGGAGATGATAAATATAGAAAATCGAAAGCAAAGGGGACCTATCCGCAATAATTGTCTTTCGTGTAGGAAAAATATCGCAAGAAATTGTTGGACCAGATGGTATGGCGTCCCTTAATTATGTCAATGAATATAAGGTAATGGTTATTATAACGTAGTTTTTGCATTTGCTCCATCCTGTCGGATGGTTTAAGCAACAAAATACCCTTTCTCAGGATAAATTAGGACACTAAATACAACACTAAGATAACATATTAGTCTTTAGGTTCGATAAACGCGCCACAATAAAAATTGCTCAAGTAAAAGATTCAATAAAATATACCATACAATAAATATGTAATGCAAGAATGTTAAACATGTCAGACTGAAAATTATGAACAAAATGGAATGCAAGGCGTGATGAACTGATGATCAATTCTGAAACATAGCTGAAGTACGTTTCTTTTATGTAATTAACGTGACAATAACCTTTTTATTCAGCATAGATTAAATATGTTTCATTGTAAGAATGAAATGAGTAGAAAGAGAAAAATGATATATATCACTTAGGCACCAAAAATTGAAAATTAAGCTCAGGAACTAAATAAAAAGATTAAAATGCGGAAACACTAGCTTGTTGAAGGAGGAGGGTGTCCGCGTTGTTTTCTTGGGATCTTTGCTGTGGTCAAGTGCAGAAGTGCAGAAGAGATTTCCTCACAAGTTTCAGCTAAATATAAAGACAGGTTAAATATAGTAAACGCAACAGAACTATTAGCTGTATTTTACTTCTAGAATCATGGTTAAGGTCTATATATATATATATATATATATATATATATATATATATATGATTTTTATTTGAGAAAAACCTTCCGAACAAAACTTATCAATATTTAACATGCTTTGCTTTTCCAATTATATATATATATATATATATATATGTATATATATATTGCTGTAATTATAGGGTTAATTTAGGGTAGGTTAAGTCATTGGGGTCGAAGAATAAGCAAGGGAAACTCCCAAGCAACAGAAGCACGAAATTATAGATATTAGGAGAGTAAATAGGTTATTATATACATTATTAGTTGCGAGCACGCTGTATATAGCAGTACAAACAATTAAAACTCATATTCAAGTGTAGCTACTAGCAGAGATTAGAATTTAAAAAGGTAACGAAACGCATTAAAATTAAATTAGTGAAAAACCTTCATGAAGTGGCTAGATAAACGTACAAAAAGTGTGTTAAGATATTATCGTAAACGCACGCAGAAATTATGCTTTATTTAAAAGCGTACGTGATCCAACAGAATCACAGTTGTTCGAAAATCCAATTTATTTGGAAATAAACAAATACCAAATTTATTCAATTTAGATTAGATTAAAGCTAACAAACAAGACTACGTGCTCGATATGTACGAAGATCCTGGGATTCCTGAAGTAAATATAAGATATAACAATTAAATTACGTGATTTCAAGTATCGCATCATTCAATTAAAATACATACAATTGGTAAATTTTCCCAAACATAACAAGTGATAATATACTTGGCTCGCCTAGCACGTGAAGCCAGCGAATCACAAACACGAGTGAGACGATCTTATAACTATCCGGAGAATTAAATATCAAGTTAGTATACTTTAAAACTGGGCAGTGACTATAATTGAAAGTGCCAAATATTTACGTGAATAATAAATATTTGTTAACAGTGAAATTATAATGTGTAGAATTGTGAAAATTATGCCGTATTTCTGAGACGTAAGTAAATAAGATTTAGGAAATTATAACATTTCTAATAATAAATAAAACAGGGCTCTGGATGTCGATCTAAATTCCTCTCTGAATGTCGATCTAAATTCCTCTCTGAAGGTTGATCGAAATTACTCTCAGAATGTAAATCTAAATTTACCATCTCAACTACCATCGGAATGACCATCTCAGTAACGATATAAATTACAATAATAAATTACAAGTAAAATAATGTTACGATTCCTGTAGAACTTCAAATTACGAGTCGCTACGATCAAAATACAATTTTGGAGAATGCTGTCTGGTCAAGCAAATTGATGATAAATAAACGCACCAAAAACGATTTGGATATCGACTTCAATTCTTGGGAGCACCAATGAAAATTATTCAGGTTAGAAATTTTGATATGATTTATTTTTGAAACTGTTTTATCTCAAATATTTTTGATATGATTTATTTTTATACTGTTTTACCTCAATCATAATTTAAAATGTAAAAGCCGACAAATTGGGGGTCTCTTGCAAAAATTCTATGAAAAGTTACAGACCGCTTGAAACGTTTCAATAAGTCTTTAAAAGTAATAAAAAGCTCGTTTTGCTGGCTTGATTTTCTAATAGTTTGTCAGATGTATATGATATAAAAGGGGAGAAGAAAGTTAAAAGTGTTGTAAATATTCAATCATTATACCATGTATTATAGCAGTGCTTTATTTAATTGAATCAGCTAGTCGAGGCAAAAAGATAATTTTCAATTTACATTTTCACAAGT
This sequence comes from Platerodrilus igneus, assembly GCA_036346225.1. Taxonomy (NCBI): domain Eukaryota; kingdom Metazoa; phylum Arthropoda; class Insecta; order Coleoptera; family Lycidae; genus Platerodrilus; species Platerodrilus igneus. The sequence continues at coordinate 14,371,576 of JARFIW010001670.1, read as the reverse complement.
GTTTGAGTGATATAGGGGGCTGTAAGAGAGTAACAGTACAATAATCGAAAATTTCACCAAAAATAAAAGAAATTCAAAAAAAATCATTTCTCTCTTACCCAGGTTCCTTTCTTCGTCGGTTGAATTGCTTTCTTCAACTGCTTCCGGCTAGCTCAGTTGGACCTCCTCTTGGATACCTAGATTCACTTTCATATTCTCTATTGTTCACGCACACTCTCAATAAAACCACAAAATACAACAATCATACAATCTTTTATTTATCACTATTTACAAATAAAATTCGATATTATCCACATTTCAGTGATCAAGTTACACCTCAATAAATCCTATTTTGTAATGTCCTTTATTTTAATTTAAATTATCAAACACATAGAATGTACCCGGAGTAAATGGGCCCTGAATAATATCTTATTTCTCATTCTTTCTTTATCATTTATTTTAAGTTTACGTAAACTCTGGAGTATGGTGAGCCCATGATAACCCAGTTAATTATGAATAATGTATGTCTTTGTACTTCGCATACTCTTACAACAAACAAAAACAACAAACCCATGTACTCTTTATAGAATTTAAATTCCTGATGTAACGTTAATAAGCTTTATATACACCTTCAGATTTCTATTTAAATACCATAATAAAGTTAGTTATACGTATTATTTTCCATACGCAAAAAATGCACAATACCTTAAAAATTCACTCTCACACGTCACCCAATATTCATAGTTTATAACAACAACAATTTTAAAGCATTACCTGGAATTTCTTGAAGATCCCTGCTCCGTTGATGATGCCGTGTATTTGCTTCGCTCTGCTATGCAGGCCGCTTTTAGCTATTAGTAGAAGACCCCCATTTAAGTTGTGCTGCTTGCGCTGCCTTCACGGTGTATCCAATTTCCAAATCCAAATTAATTATACTTTTTCATAATTGTTTAATTTAATCCACGATACATAACGTCACTACACGAGCTTGTTAAAAAATGTATGTGACACCTCAATAAAATTTTAAACTCGGCACAATCCGCGTACAAATTATGAGGCTATCACCGTGTTATATAATTTAAAATAATTTTCTATACTTACAAGCTCTTGGTAACTTTCGTACGTAGTCTCAAGCGATCAAAATACTAAGAAACTTCTATTCATTTTTAAAAGTATTTATATTTTTTACGATGTCACTTCTCGGTCGCATTTCACCCCAAGTCCTTCATTTACAATAATGTTTCTTAAAATTTTGAGTTCAAACGATTTCTAAATCCTCAAAATTAGCGCACTGTTACGATATTTTTTGAAAATTAACATTCGACATTCCCGTGTTGGTTTGATGTACAACTAACAATATTGACCAATAGTCTATGTATTGACGTCTTACAAATCCCGCCTATACTAACGCTGTTCCTTGCTTATGCATATTTTACCTCTTTTTCTAACCTTGTTTGAGTGGTATAAAAACGATATTCCTGTCCGCGTTCTACAACTCCATGTGGACCTCAAAATACGTGCTTTAAATAACCCCTTATTAGCGTTTAATGCGAAAACATCCGACCGTTTACCCGATGTTCTTTGAAACTTGTTTGTTATCTATAAAAATAAGGAGAAGTTGACATTTACAAAACCTACAGGTGTTCAATTTTAACGAACGTTTTAACCAACATTTCTAGGAGCTTCTTTTCAACGTATTTTATATTCAACGGTTGTTTATGTGTTAGCAACGCGTTTCACCTTGGTATTATTGATTTTTCATGCTTTTATGCATATTATACGTAAATAACCGTTCAATTAAACCTAATTAAATTAATAAATTAATGGCATTGGCTTCTACAATTTATTTTCTTTGCAAACCTACTAAATTTTAATCATTATTTGTAACATTTTGTTAATACCTGTTAGTAAAAATAAACCAACTGGAATAAATTTCGCACGTAAATTCTGGTTGTTTCCTTTATACAGAGTGTTTTGAAATTGCTTTGTTTATATTTACTTTTAACCCTTTAAAACCACTACAATATATATATATATATATATATATATATATTGCTGTGAAACCTCACCATTAATCTTAAACCTAGGTTTTCAAATCGAGCCCCAGCGTTGGGCCATCATTATCTTCTGTGTACACATACAAAAAGCCTCGCCAGTTTCCTGGAATAAATTCACAAAAATTTTATTTTGAACTCAAGCCTCACTTTTGGGCGTTACGATTTGCTGTGATCCTCTTCTGATAATAGCCTCTTTACTCTTTCCGCCTCGGCTGCTCACCTAGTTAAAACTTTCATCCTCATTCATAAAAAAAAACAAACACATTCCTACCACAAACATCAACGTTAACTCTATTTACATCAATATTCATAATACATTAAAATTTCAAAATTAAATTTCAGCATAAATTTCAGTATCATAAAATTTCAAGATTAAATTTGTTATCATTTTAATTTGCATCCAGAATTAAAGTCCTTGTAGGATGCCTACTAATTAATTTAACAATATTTGCAGACCTGAGTCTGAATAAAAGGGAGCATCTTCCACCCCTTTACGTTAATTAAACAGGTTCGTCTAATTGAGCTCAAAGACAGATCCAAATTTTCATCATAATCAAGAACATAAATACTAAATACTCCTTTCTACTTAAACAAGAAAATTTCACCTTAAAATTAAAATTTTGTTGTTTGTACAAATTCACTACTGTCTATTTTAAGTAAACAAATTATAAAGTTATTCAACACATACCAAAACATCAAAGTATAAGTTACCTAAAGGTTAATGCACTCGTGGCTTCAATGTACATCGTCTTTGCTAATTTCACCATTCCAACTGGGTTATGTTTCCGTCCTCAGATTACTGGTCGCTTTTAAAAATTTTCTCTACACCACCATTCATCTAAAATTGTTTCAGGGCTTCTCAGGACTCATCTAAGTATATCAACATCTTGTTTTGTAGATCCAATCACGATTACGAATACCATTTAGTTATTAACACCCCCGAAAAATAGCAAAGAAATTCATACTTCTTTCACGCTATACGCCAAAACTGCCTACTTTTGTTTATTCATTTATCGTTACAATTTCGATAGTTGGTACAGTAATACTCGTAAATATAACTAGACTTTATTACCTTGTATCTTCTTTTCTAAATTCACTAAATAACTTTCATCGTAGCACGTAAAGAGCAAACTGTTTTAAAGTATTCAATAATCACCAAAATATACCTGCAAACTGTTTAAATTATTGAATCAAAATCGAAAATCTAAGAGCACTGTTTAAAGCATCGAATAATCAAAAATCTAAGAGAGCTAAACTGTTTAAAGTCCGGGTTTATATAAGAGCCCGCCCGTTCGTCGCTTTTGTCCCACAAACGGACTATTTCCAGAATTTCGCATACTCTGTTCCCTTTTCGACAGCCGGGCACAGCGATTCTATAAAATTTGCACACGCGCCAGTTGAAAATCTCAGAAATTTTTACACGGCCGCAACGTGTCCAAGAATAACTAATTAATTTTGTATAGAAATGCTATTTTTACACCTCTCATGTTTGCCTCTTATTTTCAACCAATCGTGACCCTCGTGACGTTGCTCAAATCACGCCTTTAATTATCCGCGTCTCTGTCTTGCGCATATTATCCGTCTCTATCTACCCTGTTCTGAGTGGTACAAATCGATATTCTTTATTGTCGGCTGTGTACAATCCACGTGGACTGTTAAATAACTCACTTTATTAGCATTTCCCGTGAATATTAAGCGACGGTTTCTCCATTTCTCCAACCATTTGTTATCTACAAAATTTAAGCAGAACGTGACTTTTAAAAATACGCAGGTGTTCAATCATACTACTTCTAAATAACACTTCTACGATTTGAATAGTATTGGGTTTTTACAAGCTTTTATGCATATTATATGTTACTAATGGTTCAATTAACTCCAATTAAAATAATAATGAATGGCGTTGACTTCTACCCTTTAATCTTTAGTGAATCCTAATTAAATATTCAATTATTATTTGTACACTTTGTTTAATACCCGTTACTTAAACTTGAATTAATTAATATAAATTTTGCACGTAATTTCCATTTGTTTCTTTACTTGGAATAATTAAATTACACGTTGAGCATTTTAATTCTGCTTCTTTTTATAGAAAGCGTCTTGTAAATAATTTAAATCCCTTATTTTTAATGAAGCGAATGAAATTTTATGCTCCACGGTTTTTTTTACTAAAGCGTATTATCTAATAAAATTCCTTATACACGGTGATTAAAATAATTTGATGTAATTAATTAATTTTCTACCCTGGTCTAAATATGAGTAATATATATATATATATATATATATATATATATATATATTGCTGTGAAACCTCCTCATTCATGTGAACTACGCTTTTCGCCTCGGCTGCTCACCTAATTTTATAAACCTCCTCATTCATAAAAATTAAACAACACATTCCTACCACAAACATCAACGTTAACTCTATTTACATCAATATTCAGAATACATTAAATTTTCAAATTAAATTTCAGCATAAATTTTAATATCGGAAAATTTCAAAATTAAATTTATTCTCATTTTAATGTGCATCCAGAATTAAAGTCCTTGTTGGATGCCTACTAATTAATATAACAATATAAGCAAACCGGAGTCTGAGTATAAAGGGAGCATCTACCACCCCTTTGCGTTAATTAACCAGGTTCGTCTAATTGAGCTCAAAGACATACCCAAATTTTCATCATATCCCCGAACATCAAAACAAAATACCCCTTTTTACTTAAACAAGCAAATTTCATCTTAAAATTAAACTTTTATGGTTAGAACAATTTCACTAATGTCCATTTAAAGTAAATCAATTATAAAGTCATTCAATACACACAAAAATGTCAAACAAAATAGTATAATTTACCTGAAGGTTACTGTCCTCGTAGCTTCAAAGTATCGTTTCTTTGTTAATCACACCATTCAACAGGACTATATTTACGGCTTCTGATTCTCTACGCTTTTAAATTTTCTCCATCACCATCCATTCAAAGTCGTTTCTGGGCCTTTCCGGAACTCATCTGTGTTTATCTGACCCTTGTTTCATGGATCCAGACACGTATTTGAACCATTTAATTATTAACACCCCCAAAATAGCAAAGAAATTCATGCTTCTGAGCTTCTGTCACCAATATACACCAAAACTGCCTACTTTTGTGTATACATTCGTCGTTGTAAATTTTGCTAATTGGTACAGTGAAACTAAATTTTATTACTTTGTATCTAAGTGCACTGAAGTACATTCATGTTTAGCACGTAAATAACAAGCTATGTTGAATCACTAAATTATACTAGCAAACTTTAAATTATTTAATCAAACTAAAATGCACGGTTTAATATCTTCAATCAAGTCGCGTATGTACGAGCTTTTAACGCATCGAATCGTCAAAAGTCTAAGAGGCTTCGTTTATATTCATCTCGGTATATATAGCAAAAGCCTGTCTGTCGGTCGAGTCTCTAAAACGGGTAATTCTAAAGAATTTCTCATGCCATGTGCCCAGTCTGCCGCTCGCACGTCGATTTTACGAATTTTCACTCGCCCCATTTAAATCTCAGAAAATTTCCACAGCACGCAAACCTGTCCGAGAAAAACTAATTAATTTTGTACCGAAATTGTTGTTTCTACCTCTGATATTTGCATTCTATTTTCAACCAATTGTGACCCTCGTGACGTTGTTTAAATCACGCCTTTTACTATATGTGTCTTAGCTTGACGCATTTTCTCTTTCCTTTTCTAACCTGTTCGTATTGGTGCAACTTGACACTCTTCATTATCGATTATTTCAGTCCACGCGGACTGTTATCTGGGTTTAATAAACCCGTATCGCACATTCTCGTGAATACTAAGCCCCGGTTTCTCCAAGATTCTTTGTAACTATTATGCGACGTTTTCCCAAGATTCTTTGAAACATTAATTATCTGCAAAATTTACGCCGAATGTGTTATTTAAACTACGCAGGTGTTCACAATATAATATTAATTCTCAGAGCTTTATTCCGTGGTATTTTAATCTTGGGTTTTTACAAGTTTCTATAGGTATTATATGTTATTAACGGTTTAATTAACTCCAATTAAAATTGATTTCTATCCTTTTCATTTTAGCGAATACAACTTAAATATTAATTATTATATGTACACTTTGTTTTACTACCGGTTACTTAAATAGAGTTAATTAAGATAAATTTTGCACGTAATTTCTCTTTGTTTAGGAATAATTACATTACACGCAGAGCTTTTCAATACTGCTTCTTTTGATATAAAGCGTCTTATAAATAATTTAAATTTCTTATTTTTACTGAAACAACCGAGTTTATTTATGTTTTATGGTTTTAATAAAGCGTATTATTTAATGAAATTCCTTATACACGGTGATTAAAATTATTTGATGTGATTATTTAATTTTCTACCCTGGTCTAAATATGAGTATTTTCCCCCTATTTGAATACAAATAATCCCACTTATTTGAATGCAAATATAAAGCATTTAGACAAAAAAAAATTACAAAAAAATTGCCTATCTCTCTACCCTTATCTATCTAACTTACCTACTTTGTTTCCAATCAAAAAATATTTACACCTATCCTATATCCCTATCCTATTCCTAACTCTCACTTAATTTTATAAACTGAAATTATCCCTAACTTTATCCTACTTATCCATCTAATCCTATATACATCCTATCTACCTATCCTATTCCTAACTTTTAACTAATGTTCACTATACTTCACTTCCCCCTACCTAATCCTATATACCTATCCTATTCCTAACTTTTAACTAATCTTCACTAAACTTTACTTCCCCCTACCTAATCCTATATCTCTATCCTACTCTTACTCTATTCCTAACTCTCCACTAATCTTATATGAAATATCTATACTTAACCTATCTTATTTTCTTCCTACATTTACACTTTATTCTCATCCTAAACCTATTTCTAATTATCTCCCATATTTATCCTATACTTAGCTTTATTTTTCCTAAACACTTACTTCTACTCTTCTATCTACACCTATTCTATCCCTATCCTATTTAAATCTAACTCTCTTCTTGACCCTCCAAGTCTTTCTTCTTACCATCCTAATACTTTTCATCCCTATTTCTCCCCCTTCTATATCTATACTTATCATCCCTATTATCTCACATACAATAAACTTATCATCCCTATTATCCTGACTCTTAAATATTGCTTCTTCTTTAATCCCTACACTTGTCTGTTTCTCATTTACTATTTTTTTTCTTTCTGCCGACAAACCAAACGATACTACTTTACAATTATCGATTTTTCCTCTATGGAAAATCCTATGTACCTTCTAGAATTTTTGTGTAATGGAATCCGCCAGAATGAATTCCTTAAATCTACTTTATTAAAACAAACTTGCCAATTAACCTCGTCAAAATAATTCTGCCTTCACCTGCTCCCGATATGCTGCTTCTACCCCACTACTTCTGCATGTTTTTGTATTAAAGCTTGAACCTCTACTATCCTCTCCTCTGGACATCTTATTGTGTTGATCTGTTTAACTTCATCATCCTCTACCTCTACTACATTAATACTAAACCCCGTGTCATCCTCTGTGACTTCATAACTGCCCTTCCATGGCACTACCCTATCCTTAATCCTTATTACCTTCCTTTCCATATCTATCAAAACCCCTAACTTCATCATACAGTCAACACCTAAAATGCTCTGAAACTTCAGTCCAGGTACAATTACAAACTCCTGTTCACAGCTTAAATCTCCTATATCTATCCTAAGCACCACAACACTATTTACTACAGCAAACTTCTTTTTATTTGGAGCTACTAAATGGCTACGCTTTATAGGCATAATTCTATCACAAACCTTATCCCTAATTTTGCTGACGAATTCCTCCGATATTAAACTCGCCTCTGCCCCTGTATCAAGTAATACTTCTACATTATTCTCAAAATTTCTAAATTAATAATTGGCAAACATAATTTTTCCTCAGTTTCTGGCTCTACTTCCTCCTCAATTTTGAAAAATTCACGTGGATGTTCATATACATTTACACTGAAATCTAGTGGTCTGTCGCGTTCTAAAAATCCTGTCTCATCCTGTTTTCCGTGCTTGGTCCTGGTTGTCCTTCTACAACCTGTGCGTACGTCCTCCTCGTGTCAATATCCGTGTCCCTGTCTCTATTCGGCGTGCTGGTCACAGTCCTGTTTACTTCCGGTAAACTGTTCTGTCGCGTGTAACTAGGTCTTGGCGTCGGTCCCCTAGTCGCACTATTACTTCTGTATTCCTGTCCTCGTCGTTCCCAATTCGGTCGAAAATTTCTGTTGTAGTCAGGCCGTCTTGGATAATTCGGTGTACTGTTGTAAAACCTAACTGTGTTAACGTTTCGTTCTCGTATCTCTCTTGTCCGTCCAACACATACATCGTCATATCTCTGTAAGTATTCCAAAAACGTTTCCCGTTCTGTGATGTTTTGTAAGGCTACGTGTTGTCTAATTTCCAGTTCAAAATGTCGTGATAGGTACTTGATTATCTGTCTGTCCGTCAATGGTGGATTCAGTTGTTTGGCCACACTGTATTTGCGGATGGCATATTGCTCCCTAGAACCTGCAAACTCTCCCTTAAATTTTCCTGTAATCAAGTCGTCCCTAATCTGATCCTGTTTGTGATCACTCCAGTAATGTTGTAAAAATTTGTCTTCAAAGTCCTGTTACGTGTCTATGTCCTGTCCTACTAAATTGTACCATGCTTCCGCGTTGTCCTTTAATAAAGCCTTTATCGTATTTAGTTTAGTCTGTTCGTCAAATAAATTTCCCACTAGATTTCTTACACTATTAATAAAAATTTGTGGATTTACCCTGTTATCACCATAAAACTTCATGTGTTGGTCCAATGATACTCCACCTGTATAAAATCTGGGACCTTCCCCCGTTAAATTTGATATGTTGTATTTAATACTACTAACTTCGCGTTCTACCCTGCCTAACTGATCCCTACATGAGTCCGTTACTTCAGTCATTTTTACGTTTATTTCTTCTTCACAGAAAATGCGTACTTCGGACCTTAAATGTCCCATTTCCTGTCGAAGACCTGTAATGTCACGCTCATTTTTATCAACCCTATTTTCAACTTCCCCCATTTTCACGGTAAGACTATTTTTAAATTCTGAAACTTCTTTATTCGTCTTATCTATTTTCTCACTTAGGGTTTCCCTAACTCCTGTTAATGTCTCATTCATTCGGTCAAATTTCTTATTCGCTTCTTCCCTAGCTCTATTAGATTCATCGCTTAACTGTTCTAAGTTTCTATTGGATTCTTCACTCATCCTCTCTAACATTCTCAATATCATCTCGTTTCCTTGATCCCCTGATTCCGTCCTCGACTGATCTCTACTGCCTCCAGCTTCTTCCATTTTAGAAATTTTCTCACACAATGCACTATCGTCACTTCCAATTTCCACTCCTTGACTCCTTAACCACTCCTTTCTCTGCATACGTTCCAATCACTCACACACACTCTAAAGTACTCTTAAATTTATACCCACACAAAAACTCTCTCTCTCAGATCGCCAGTTTCCTGGAATAAAATAACAAAAATTTTATTTGGAATTCGAGCCTCACTTTTGGGTCGCCAAATTATGCTGTGTTACCCTGTATAAAATCGAGCCTCACGAATTGGGCGCCAAATTATGCTGTGAAACCTCCTCATTCATGTGAACTACGCTTTTCGCCTCGGCTGCTCACCTAATTTTATAAACCTCCTCATTCATAAAAATTAAACAACACATTCCTACCACAAACATCAACGTTAACTCTATTTACATCAATATTCAGAATACATTAAATTTTCAAATTAAATTTCAGCATAAATTTTTAATATCGGAAAATTTCAAAATTAAATTTATTCTCATTTTAATGTGCATCCAGAATTAAAGTCCTTGTTGGATGCCTACTAATTAATATAACAATATATGCAGACCGAGTCTGAGTACAAAGGAGCATCTACCACCCCTTTACGTTAATTAACCAGGTTCGTCTAATTGAGCTCAAAGACATACCCAAATTTTCATCATATCCCCGAACATCAAAACAAAATACCCCTTTTTACTTAAACAAGCAAATTTCATCTTAAAATTAAACTTTTATGGTTAGAACAATTTCACTAATGTCCATTTAAAGTAAATCAATTATAAAGTCATTCAATACACACAAAAATGTCAAACAAAATAGTATAATTTACCTGAAGGTTACTGTCCTCGTAGCTTCAAAGTATCGTTTCTTTTGTTAATCACACCATTCAACAGGACTATATTTACGGCTTCTGATTCTCTACGCTTTTAAATTTTCTCCATCACCATCCATTCAAAGTCGTTTCTGGGCCTTTCCGGAACTCATCTGTGTTTATCTGACCCTTGTTTCATGGATCCAGACACGTATTTGAACCATTTAATTATTAACACCCCAAAAATAGCAAAGAAATTCATGCTTCTGAGTTTCTGTCACCAATATACGCCAAAACTGCCTACTTTTGTGTATACATTCGTCGTTGTAAATTTTGCTAATTGGTACAGTGAAACTAAATTTTATTACCTTGTATCTAAGTGCACTGAAGTACATTCATGTTTAGCACGTAAATAACAAAGCTATGTTGAATCACTAAATTATACTAGCAAACTTTAAATTATTTAATCAAACTAAAATGCACGGTTTAATATCTTCAATCAAGTCGCGTATGTACGAGCTTTTAACGCATCGAATCGTCAAAAGTCTAAGAGGCTTCGTTTATATTCATCTCGGTATATATAGCAAAAAGCCTGTCTGTCGGTCGAGTCTCTAAAACAGGTAATTCTAAAGAATTTCTCATGCCATGTTCCCAGTCTGCCGCTCGCACGTCGATTTTACGAATTTTCACTCGCCCCATTTAAATCTCAGAAAATTTCCACAGCACGCAAACCTGTCCGAGAAAAACTAATTAATTTTGTACCGAAATTGTTGTTTCTACCTCTGATATTTGCATTCTATTTTCAACCAATTGTGACCCTCGTGACGTTGTTTAAATCACGCCTTTTACTATATGTGTCTTTAGCTTGACGCATTTTCTCTTTCCTTTTCTAACCTGTTCGTATTGGTGCAACTTGACACTCTTCATTATCGATTATTTCAGTCCACGCGGACTGTTATCTGGGTTTAATAAACCCGTATCGCACATTCTCGTGAATACTAAGCCCCGGTTTCTCCAAGATTCTTTGTAACTATTATGCGACGTTTTCCCAAGATTCTTTGAAACATTAATTATCTGCAAAATTTACGCCGAATGTGTTATTTAAACTACGCAGGTGTTCACAATATAATATTAATTCTCAGAGCTTTATTCCGTGGTATTTTAATCTTGGGTTTTTACAAGTTTCTATAGGTATTATATGTTATTAACGGTTTAATTAACTCCAATTAAAATTGATTTCTATCCTTTTCATTTTTAGCGAATACAACTTAAATATTAATTATTATATGTACACTTTGTTTTACTACCGGTTACTTAAATAGAGTTAATTAAGATAAATTTTGCACGTAATTTCTCTTTGTTTAGGAATAATTACATTACACGCAGAGCTTTTCAATACTGCTTCTTTTGATATAAAGCGTCTTATAAATAATTTAAATTTCTTATTTTTACTGAAACAACCGAGTTTATTTATGTTTTATGGTTTTAATAAAGCGTATTATTTAATGAAATTCCTTATACACGGTGATTAAAATTATTTGATGTGATTATTTAATTTTCTACCCTGGTCTAAATATGAGTAATATATATATATATATATATATATATATATATATATGTATAATGAAGTGTTAGTAATAGCTAAAAAGGGTATAAAGATTATTTTGTTTGAAGGTTGTGTATATGCCAAACAAAGCCAAATATCAGATCATGTAACTGAAAATTTTGTGTTTGCCGTACTTTACAAATGTTACAGTATTTGAAGTATATTAGTCAAAGTAGAAGTGCCAAGACGTAAAACAAATGACTTGATGACGTGAGAAAGCACAGTATTCAAGGATTTACACTAAGTTGTATGTTAATAAGCCAAAGAATGTACATTTGCTGATCGAAAAACCGGATGCGTCTGTAGAAGTTCCACTATTCACCACACAGAGCCAGGTTTATATGTGAAACATTTCGGCACTTATTTAGTAGAATCAACCTTTGGACAAAAGTGTTATATCAAAATTATAAGTGGAAATATTGTTAAAGTTGATTGAAGGGTGACGCGGTCTTATGGACCAATGATTGAACATTTAAATATAAAACTGTAAAGTGTAAAAGATGAATTGTAGGTATTAGTGACACAAACTATTTGGGACGATTTAATTGGATAGGGGATTTGTAAAATGTATAAAGAGTAGGCATAATTTAAAAGGTGGTATCACCTAGGTAAACATAAATAAGATTTTTCGATTAGATATTTTTGTAACAAGACGTGTTTTTGTATACTGCGCTAATTTGAATATTAAAAAGAGTTAATAAATTATTTTGAAAGGTTCAAGGCTTTATTTGAAACAAAGAAGAGTATAGATAAGTGAGTGGAATAAAAATAATAGTAAAGACGGGTGGAAAGTTGTAAGAGTGAATTGAAGCGACATTGAAACATGCGGAATAAATAGTGGATGTTTGAAACGAATTGGATTAAGGCAGAAAGGAGCTGGAGTGGATTTATTAGACTGAAGGAGAAAACACTTGGAATGGTTTGGATAAGGCATTGCGGATAGATTGGCACTGAGTGGAAACTAGAAAGGAGAATAGAATTAGAACGAGCAGATTAAAGAAAGGATAGCATTGGATTAGCAGAAGTATTATACGGAAAGATAGCATTGGATTAGCAGGAGTATTATACGGAAAGAAGACATAACTATAGGAAAATTAGCGCGGGGGAAGTAAAATTGCAAGGTATTCAAAATTCTAAATTTGGTCATATTTATAGATTTGGGGAACATCAAAATTAAGTAAAACAAAACCTGGTGTCTAGAATGCAGAGGAGCCATAGTAATAGTGCAACGCAGTGTGAAGACCCATCCGGTGATAGAGATTTAGAGCCAGATTTCAGAAAGGCCTACAGCGACGCGTAAATCGGGTGAGTACTGTGTTTGATACGTCAAAGTCAATTTAGTAAGGGTAATTGATTTGGCACAAGGCTACGTGGATCTGCTTATTAAAAATTTGGCATATACAAATATAAGTTTACAAGTACTAAAATAAAGGTAGTGCAGTTTGATTGGTGTGGTGACTATCTACCTATCACTGAACCCACGGTAAGTAGGTGTGGATACCCTGAGAAGGCGAGTTTTAATAGTCGAGGCATATTCATATAGTTTTGATTTGTAGACCGACCAAACTTAGATAAAGCACGAAATATAAGAGTCAAAATTTTCACTGTCAAATATATAAAAAATGGTAAATAAATAATAAATAATAATAAAAAAATAATAAAAAGGGGGGGGGGGTGAGCATAAGAATATATATATATATATATATATATATATTAATAATTATCTATCAATGTTCAAATGTCTCATAACTTATGTTTAAAACTTCAATGTTAAATCTTGACTTTTGAAATAAGGAATCCCCTTGATTGCATTAATTCCAGCTTTATATAAGAAAACAACGTCATCTTGCTTCGAATTTCGCTTAGGTGCTAGAAATTGAGTCATCTCAATGATGCACCAATTACCCACAATTTCGCATTCTGATTTCTTTAATAAACTGTCAGTTTAACTTTTTGCAATATTATAAACTTTCCCATCCTCTATTTCTCATTATCTTATCTGGTTTTATAGTTTCTCAGTGTTATCGTTTTCCGCGAATCGGCGTGTACTCACTCACAGAAAATAATTAGCGTTCTTTGCTTACGAAACTGACTTCTTTGAAAGAAAACTACTTTTTATTGTAAGCTCGCAATTGTGTTATTAAATTTAAATAAATAACGTTTATTGACCGATATTTGTAAAAAGGATGAATTCATCATTTACATTTTAGGAAAGTGAGGACTTTTATATTTCTACTGTCGAGAACCTGTTTTAAATATTATATCATAACGAACATAGCTTAAGATCGAAGTTATTTAATGTTTTTAAAGCACATAGAACCTTAGACTTGTTTAATGGTCTTTAAAATTGCAATAGAACTTGATTTAAAGGTATTTTTCTAGAATAATTAGTTACACATAAATTTGAATCAACAAATGTTTGATTTTCACGGATTTCAAAGTTGGGCTTCGTTCCCAAATGGTATGTGTCATCGCTCTATTTTATTTTGCAAAGAAATATACTTATCTTGCCAAAAAAATATTATACAAGGTAAAATTTTAACATTAAAAAATTTTCCCCTTTTTTCCTTTGGGTAGGTTTTTTCACACAATGTGATATTCAATGACCTCTTGTAATATCACAATATTATTATTTCTTTATTTCTAGCTCAGGATTATACAATATACAATATTGATGTATATAAAGATTTTGGTACTTATCACTAATGACCTATCACTTCAGATTCACTCACTAATTAAGGAATTTTTGCAGTAAGTTGCATATTTGTAACACTACCGCTTTAACACATAAATTTTGAAGTATATACAGTAAACCAATTCGTTCGAAATATTTCTTCATGTAATTGCTTAGAATTCCGTCGACTCCCATTACTGAAGGGATAATTTCTAGCGATTTTATATGCCAAATTCTTTTTATTTCAATTGCAAGGTCATTATACTTTTCAATTTTGTGTTTCTCTGCTTTGAATATGTTTGAGCCTAAAGAAGCGGTTATATCGATTATGTATGCTTCACTTTTAATTTTATCAAAAATGAAGATGTCCGGTTTGTTGTACGCTATGGTATGATTTGTAAGTAATTGTCTATCCCAATATAACAGGACATTATCGTTTTACAATACAGCAGCTGGTGTGTATTTGTAGTATGGCATTAGGTTGTAACAATTTTATTTTCGCAGTAAAAGAATCTATTCATTAAAGGTAAAACGAATATTAAAATACCTTTATTAACTAAAATAATGATACGAGTAACAATCAAATTTTTACAGTATTACAATATCTAGAATCATTAGTCTATTAGTTTCGGAGTTCGGTGTATTGTACAGCCACTGGCGCGCGCGTAAGAGGTTTTGACAACCCCACCCCGGGATCCTCCCACCATGTAAGAACGCAGCGAGCGCACTCGTCGATAGTTAGAGGCAGCGTCAAGATGCAGTTGAAAAGAATGACGAGTGACCTCCGGGTCGCCTTATTTTGTGAAACATTTCCTGAGTAACGCGCAACGACATGTCAGAAACTGCAACGATAAATTAGAAACCACACGACTACTTTGAAATTACAATTTAGAAACCTTAACTTATGGACTACGTAATGAAAAATTATATTTGTAAATAAGATTAGACAACGGAAGATTACGCTACGAAAGTAATGTTGCCTTGAATCAATGTAAGAAATCCGCTTCACTTCAACACCTGTATTAAAGCATGGAAGGCAGGAATAATTAGTAGCAGATTCAGCACGGCGAGGTTGTTTCCATCCCAACCAAGGACAACAGCCGGTAGTTGGTTCGTAGTAGATTTAAGAACTTCCTCAGTACTTCATTCTGAAAGTACATTATTTCGTTTTGTTTGTTAGAAGTACAAAATTGTTATTCAGTTTACCTGTAATTAAGCTGGTTTTCCCAGTATCAAACTTGATTTCACTTAGTTTCGTAAATATGTGACTACACGTGGCTTCAGCATAAATTAACAGCTGCGATTACGTCACCTGTTTGTTTGAACAATGCCGTCAACGATTGCACAATGGCTAACAGATGTTTAGTATTACAGTACTGCCACTTTTGATAAAATTAGAGAATATCTTTGTGATTATTTTGACTTCAAATTAATTTTAATACCGTTAACTTAAAGAGAAAATTTTGTATAGTAATTTTGTAAATGACCTACACAGATCTGATTGGGTTAGTAAACTTTAGCATAACCAGTCACACTGAATTGTAATTTATTTGAGTAAGGATTAGTTGATAAACCTTACAACAACTTTACAAGTATATCAAGTATTCATTTTATTTTATCACATTGAATTTTATTTACTGAAACAAAGAAAATTTTTTCTAGTAAATTTATAATCCACATTTAAAGTTTTTTATTCTGATCTAGTTTGATCAGACCTGATAAACAAAAAACAATAAGAATTAAATTTTATAACTCCATTATGTAGAAAATATTCTTTATGCATTTTTAGGTATATTTGAGGGACGCAAATTGTGTTCCCATTTTCTATGTGACTTAATTATTATTTTTCCTTACAGGAACAGCGTCTTATTCTGTTAAGACAAGCTTTTGTGTCAGCGAAGGCGATCTTTTTTCTTTGGGTCTCCACGTCCGCCCTTAGAAATTTGCTATGCCATTAATATAAATCAATCTGGACTTGGTGGCGCCTGTTTGTTTTAGTTTGAGTGTGACCCCCCTACAGATATCGACTTACCCCCCCATTGCTCATAGCTCTACCCAAGGAATAGACCCCTAGTTACGTCGGAAGACTTTGTTTTGCAGACACCTGACTTGGAGCATGGTGATAATAAAGTAGTGTTCTAGTAAGTCAAGAAATATGTTTCACTGGTGCCGGCAACGTCAGGCCTTAGTTGAAAATACGTTACACTAGCGCCCAACGTGTGAGGCGTCGAAATTTGTTTGTTCAACGTGTGAGGCGTCGAAATTTGTTTGTCCAACGTGTGAGGCGTCGAAATTTGTTTGTTCAACGTGTGAGGCGTCGAAATTTGTTTGTTCAACGTTGGGGCCTCGAAACTTGTTTGTTCATAATTTGATTAACCTCGAAATTTGTTT
Organism: Platerodrilus igneus; assembly: GCA_036346225.1. Classification (NCBI taxonomy): domain Eukaryota; kingdom Metazoa; phylum Arthropoda; class Insecta; order Coleoptera; family Lycidae; genus Platerodrilus; species Platerodrilus igneus. Next base: position 14,354,691 of record JARFIW010001670.1, on the reverse strand, counting down.
GTTCATAATTTGATTATCCTCGAAATTTGTTTGTTCATAATTTGATTTACCTCGAAACTTGTTTGTTCAAAATTAATTTTACTTCGAGATTCGTTCGTTTAAAAATTATTTTTACTCTGAAACTTGTTTGTTCAAAAATAATTTTAGTTTGAAATTGTCTGTTCAAAATTTATTTTTGCTTCCAAATTTGTTTGTTCGGGATTGATTTAGCTTCGAATTTGTTTGTTCAAAATTTATTTTGCTTCGAAATTTGTTTGTTCAAAAATTGTTTTACTTCGAAATTAGTTTGTTCGAAAAGTAATTTGCTTCGAAATTTGTTAGCTCAAAATTTATTTTGCTTTGAAATCTATTTGTCCAAAAATTATTTTGCGTCGAAATTTGTTTGCTTAAAGTCTATTTGACATTTAGATTTGTTTGTTCGCTTTTGATAAAAGATTGGTTGTAACGTTAAACCACAGTCAATCAATTAATTAACTTAGTTAAATTTATTTTTAACTTTCATTCTATTTTGACCCAATATAATTTTTTTTGATATTGTTTTGGCAAAAATTATTTTACCAAAAACACCTCTTGATTTTTACCTTTAGTAGTACGAATTTGTTTTGATCATTTTTGTAAGGTTCAGATTATTTAGATCTTTCAGTTTGATTCCATTAGGCTTTTGTAATCATGTCGGATATTCCGAATTGTTTGTCGACTTAAAGAAGAACGGGAGTAGAGAGTGAGAAACCGGTTTTGAGGAAAATTTTAGGAAGACTGTCAGCTAAAGAAGCTGATAAGCCTGTTGTTTGATTTGTTTGAGTCAATAAAGAACATCTTTGTCGAAATTTGATGATAAGGCTAGAGATTCTATTTTGAAGGTACATTGGAGTGAGCTGTCGTTATGTCGTTTGAGAATTGCTCTTTGTGCATAAGCACGTTTTTGATTTTGTTAGCAGATTTTGTTTAGATCGGCATTGCAACGCAATTTAGTCTAGGCGGAACTTGTCGTCGTGGTTGGTCGCTCAGCAGTATGTCAGTCCAGACGAGACTCAGGAAGAGTTGGTCGCTCGGCATTGCGTAAGTCTAGACGAGACTCGAGGTGAGTTAGGCGCTCTAGAAATTTTTTTTGCATCATATTTTTTTGGTTTGATGTAAATTTTTGGTATTGTTAGTCTAGGTGAGACTCGTAGAGGGTTTGTCACTCTAGCATATTTAGGCGTTGTGAAGCTTTATAGTTGTTTCGACAGTTCAATTGGTAGTAGGGTGTGAGTGTACCTGAACACTGATTTTTTTTGTTAGCTATTGTCATGATTAGTTTTTTTATTGATGACTCATAAGCAGGTAAAAGACTTTTAGTTGTTGGTAACTGGTCCTCGAAGTATTCGATTTTGCAACCTTTGCGAAGTGCCACAGTTTGTTATTTGTGATATTGGTCCACAATTAATTGGACGTATTTTTAAAGCTTTGTGTGCAAGGTACGAAATTCAAAAGATTTGGTATAATGCTGTTTATGCTCCCCAATGCAATTTTGTGGAAAGAATCAATAAGACAGTTGGTACAGCAATCCGGTCATACGTAGAAGAACATGATACGTGGGATATGGAGATATCAAAGATCCAATACGCGATCAACTCAGCAAAACATGAGTCCACCAACTATTCGCCAAATTTTTTAGTTTTTGGTCGTCAGGTACCATTAAGTGGAAAAGCTTATAATGATAATTTTATACCTGGTGAGGAAGTTGATGTCGTCTCCAGTAGTAGACCTTCTTATGTTTTGGATCGTCAACCTTTGTTTGATATTTTTGGAAATGTCCGTGAAAATTTGCATGTAGCTTACCAACGTTCGAGTAAACGCTACAATCTTAGGAGAAGAGACATTTCATTCCGAGTCGGAGAGTGTGTTTGGAGAGCTAATAAGGTCCTCTCGAGTGCTAGTGATAAGTTTTCCGCTAAGTTAGCCCCTAAGTTCGTTATGAGTAAAGTTCGGAAAAAACATTCCAATTTAGTATATGAGTTAGAGAACGAAGATGGGACAAGAGCAGGGAAATGGCACGTAAAGGACTTGAAACCAGTTGAAGCGTCGTATCCAAAGGAAAATGATGATCCTGACGATTAATTCCGGTCCGGTCATCCCTTTGATGTTAAGTAATGCAGTAGTGGTTTGCTTTGTTTTGTTCCGATTTTTGATTTAGTGTCGGTTCACTAATTTTGAGTATTTTGTTTGAGAAGTGAAATAAGTGGTTAGAGATTTTGTAGATTTTGTAAATTTTGTAAGTTTGAGGTGTGCCTTGGTGTGCACGCTGGTCGTTTTGCTCGCGCGTTACTCGGAAATGTGTTTGGAGGATGTCTTTGACAGATATCCTTACAATGTAGAAGTAGGTGGGCTATTTGATTATTGGTCCTGATTTCTACATATCGAGGTAGAGAGAATATTAGATTATTCTTTCCCTTGTTCCTTTTGACCGTTCGAAGTTCTTTGATTGGATAAGGTCAAGGTTGGCTTGGTGAGTCTCACCATTTGCTCCATCACTAATGAGATCAGTTGTTTGTTAGAACTTAGTGATAGGATATTCAGTAGGGTGTAGGATATTACAGCCCTGACTGGTTCAATTTTGTATTTGAATTTGTTAAGTAACCTTATGGTTAGGTTACCTTAGTTTTGATTATCCCTTTGCGATAAAGTGATAATATTTTGTATTTGAATTTGTTAAGTAACCTTATGGTTAGGTTACCTTAGTTTTGATTATCTCTTTGCGATAAAGTGATAATATTTTGTATTTGAATTTGTTAAGTAACCTTATGGTTAGGTTACCTTAGTTTTGATTATCTCTTTGCGATAAAGTGATAATATTTTGTATTTGAATTTGTTAAGTAACCTTATGGTTAGGTTACCTTAGTTTTGATTATCTCTTTGCGATAAAGTGATAATATTTTGTATTTGAATTTGATAAATAACCTTATGGTTAGGTTGCCTAAGTTTTGATTATCTCTTTGCAATAAAGTGATAATACTTTGTATTTGGATTGGATAAGTAACCTTTGGTTAGGTCACTTTTGTTTTGATTATCACTTTGTGTTGATGGTGTTTAAATTTAGACCTATTAGTAGGGTATTCCTTTTGGTCCTCACCTTATAGTGATGATACTTTGAATAGTTATGCTGTTTTGATGAGGAAGCATTCCTTTTTTTTGGAGATAGAGCTAATTGAGCTCCTGGAAGTGAAGTTTTTTTTGAAATTAGAAATAAATTGTAAATGTTTGGTTATAGGTAATAGATATTAGCCTTGTTAGTAGTAAGAACCCCATGTTAAAGAATCATTGTGAATTCAATCTTTTTGTCCTGTGGAGTGTTTGACTTTCTAATTTGACCCTCCCAATTTTGATTATTACCGATTGTGACTACCGACTTTTGTCTCCCGATGGACGTCAGGTACACGTAGTTACCAACACACTCTCATTTGTAAATATTTGTCCCCTCCATTTGAATAAATTCATAAAATCGCATAGTTAGTTAGGAAGGTAGAAAAGGCTAGTATTGTTTAGATAAAAATTTTTTTTGTATTTGTTATATTTGAAGTTTTTCTAAAAAAATATTTTTTCTTTTAGGAAAGGGGTAGTGTAACAATTTTATTTTCGCAGTAAAAGAATCTATTCATTAAAGGTAAAACGAATATTAAAATACCTTTATTAACTAAAATAATGATACGAGTAACAATCAAATTTTTACAGTATTACAATATCTAGAATCATTAGTCTATTAGTTTCGGAGTTCGGTGTATTGTACAGCCACTGGCGCGCGCGTAAGAGGTTTTGACAACCCCACCCGGGATGCTCCCACCATGTAAGAACGCAGCGAGCGCACTCGTCGATAGTTAGAGGCAGCGTCAAGATGCAGTTGAAAAGAATGACGAGTGACCTCCGGGTCGCCTTATTTTTGTGAAACATTTCCTGAGTAACGCGCAACGACATGTCAGAAACTGCAACGATAAATTAGAAACCACACGACTACTTTGAAATTACAATTTAGAAACCTTAACTTATGGACTACGTAATGAAAAATTATATTTGTAAATAAGATTAGACAACGGAAGATTACGCTACGAAAGTAATGTTGCCTTGAATCAATGTAAGAAATCCGCTTCACTTCAACACCTGTATTAAAGCATGGAAGGCAGGAATAATTAGTAGCAGATTCAGCACGGCGAGGTTGTTTCCATCCCAACCAAGGACAACAGCCGGTAGTTGGTTCGTAGTAGATTTAAGAACTTCCTCAGTACTTCATTCTGAAAGTACATTATTTCGTTTTGTTTGTTAGAAGTACAAAATTGTTATTCAGTTTACCTGTAATTAAGCTGGTTTTCCCCAGTATCAAACTTGATTTCACTTAGTTTCGTAAATATGTGACTACACGTGGCTTCAGCATAAATTAACAGCTGCGATTACGTCACCTGTTTGTTTGAACAATGCCGTCAACGATTGCACAATGGCTAACAGATGTTTAGTATTACAGTACTGCCACTTTTGATAAAATTAGAGAATATCTTTGTGATTATTTTGACTTCAAATTAATTTTAATACCGTTAACTTAAAGAGAAAATTTTGTATAGTAATTTTGTAAATGACCTACACAGATCTGATTGGGTTAGTAAACTTTAGCATAACCAGTCACACTGAATTGTAATTTATTTGAGTAAGGATCAGTTGATAAACCTTACAACAACTTTACAAGTATATCAAGTATTCATTTTATTTTATCACATTGAATTTTATTTACTGAAACAAAGAAAATTCTTTCTAGTAAATTTATAATCCACATTTAAAGTTTTTTATTCTGATCTAGTTTGATCAGACCTGATAAACAAAAAACAATAAGAATTAAATTTTTATAACTCCATTATGTAGAAAATATTCTTTATGCATTTTTAGGTATACTTGAGGGACGCAAATTGTGTTCCCATTTTCTATGTGACTTAATTATTATTTTTCCTTACAGGAACAGCGTCTTATTCTGTTAAGACAAGCTTTTGTGTCAGCGAAGGCGATCTTTTTTTCTTTGGGTCTCCACGTCCGCCCTTAGAAATTTGCTATGCCATTAATATAAATCAATCTGGACTTGGTGGCGCCTGTTTGTTTTAGTTTGAGTGTGACCCCCCTACAGATATCGACTTACCCCCCCATTGCTCATAGCTCTACCCAAGGAATAGACCCCTAGTTACGTCGGAAGACTTTGTTTTGCAGACACCTGACTTGGAGCATGGTGATAATAAAGTAGTGTTCTAGTAAGTCAAGAAATATGTTTCACTGGTGCCGGCAACGTCAGGCCTTAGTTAGAAAATACGTTTCACGGTTCTCCAACAAATCATATTTTATTGCTAATTACTGGTGTATTATTTTGTCCAAATGATTATGTCTTCCCAAATAAGCATTTGGAGCGAGTGCTGAACAACCTGCGGTGATATGCTCTATGGCTTCTCCATTTCATTACATTTACGGCATTTGTCAATGGTTATACATCCTAATATATGCTTTTCGTAGTTTTTAGTACGAATAATTTTATTCTGAATGGCTACGTAGAAGCCTTCTGTTTCGGGATACAGATATCCTTTACTTATCCAATTTAGAGAGGCCGTTTTGTCTACTTCGTGGGTGTCTAGAGTTTGAAGGTATTTCCCATGAAGAATTTTATTTTTCCATATGCCAATTTTGTCTTGTACTGTTGCTATTGTTGGGTTTTCACAAGTTCCTAATTTCAAAGGCGTATTGTTTTTGTCATATTTTAATATTTTTGAGATTTCAGTATTTTCCAAATTATGGAAGTATTTGCCGAGTTTATTTTCCTGGCTTTTACATAGATCATGGATATTAATTAATCCCTTACCACCGCATTTTCTAAAGATATAGAGTCGTTCAACTGACGAATTTGGGATGAGGAATCAAAATTTTGTAAGTGTTCGTTTTGTTAATCTATCAAGATCATTTAAGTCTGTTTCCGTCCGTTTTAAAATTCCGAAATAAAAGGTGAGGTAACTTATTGCCCAAGTATTTATGGCTGTAAACAAATTTTTTGCATACAGTTGAGTATTAAGTAGTGTTGTCAATCTTTTTTGTATGTATCCTGGTACATATTTTTCATAACTTTGTGGTTTCTAGATTTATTTTGTTCAAAACCTAGATATTTATACGTTTCCTCACTGGATAAAGATTTAATTCCCTTCAAAATTGTCTGCTGTACCGGTAATTTTGCTCTTTATTACACTCAATGTTGCACATTTTTTGATTCCAAAACACATACTTATTGAATCACTAAATATTTTTATAGTGGCAATCATTGATTGTAGCAGGTCACTATTCAATATTCGTATTTATCACACTAATATTAGCAATTTAGCGAAGCTTAAGTTGGCTATTCAAGTAATTGTCAGATTAATATTATTGCATTATTATTATTATTATTATTATTATTATTATTATTATTATTCTGATATACCTAAATATTAATAATGGTATTAGAAGTCATTTTGATGAATTGCTGTTGTATATATCTAACATCAAATTTCATGTTTTAAGTTTAGTAGAAGTATCTATTGAGGAAAATATGGTCTCAAATTTTCAAATTAATGGATATAAAATGTTTTATAAATTAAGAGAGGCTCGTAGAGGTGGTGGATATTAGTATATATTAAAAGGGTTTAGAATTTACTGAAACGATATACCAATCACTATCATACGAAAATGTGCAGGGTCATTACAATTTCAAGGAAAATATATAAATTTGATTACAGTTTATAGACCTCCAAATAATAGTGTTAACGATTTTGTGGAAGAACTTCAAAACAGTTGCAAGAATGTAATGATTTTAGCTATATCATTTTGGGGAGATATTAACATAGATTTACTTGGTAAAACTTATATATCGCGGAAACGGAATATCAAATTTTATTAACATCAAGCGGTTTATATAAATGCATTTTGGACTATACACGTCAAGAATTGTTTGGTGTGGAAATTGGTAGCCTCTTGTATTGATCATATTTATGTACGAGGAAAGTACAAACACATAAATTCTGCTGTAATACAGTCGAAAATATCAGATCACTACATGAGCGCAGCCCAACTAACTTTTCAAACAGAAGTTAATAGAACAATATGTACAAACAGGAAAAATTTTGAACGAACGTCAAATTAAAGTTAAATTATCCGATATAAACGTTCAACAGCTAAGCGAACATAAAAATTCTAATACATTGTACAATAGCATTATAAACAAATTAACGAAGCATATGAAGCTTGTCAAGTTACACAAAATTAAAATCCTGAAATGTTTCTACTAAAAATTATAAAAAAAAAAGCAATTGTAAATTTGTATGCGAATTGGATAATAAATAACAAAGAAATGCAGGAGAACTGAATGTGGAAAATTGTAATAGAGAGAGAGTTGAGTCAGAACTAGGACTATACGCAGAAAGTTCTAAAATCATACTGTATAATAAAAGAAGACCATTCGTTTACTAGGTGATATTTAGTTCATATAACAAATATATTATGTATTATTAATTAATTATTTTATATACTTTTTGAAATATTCTAGATTATAACGAATGTATATACATAGTTTTAACACCATGTCAAGCAACTGATGGAGTTAGCTTATGGTGAAAAGAGAACAAACTTGTGAATAAATTGAAATTGAAAATTGAAATTGAAATTATTATTATTATTATTATTATTATTATTATTATTATTATTATTATTATTATTATTATTATTATTATTATTGGCTCGCCTCTCGAGCTGTCCGGACGTGGATTAAGTCGCTCTATAAAATATTTATAAACTTAGTGAATAAGTGCGATTAGTAGACAGAAGACTGAACAAAAGTGATACCATATGATTACTCTTTCTAAATAGTATCTGCATTTTGATTAAAATTAAATACTCTGATAATGAAGTGCGATAAGTGTGAAATAGCATTAAATCCATATGGTAATTATGTTACTTGTAATACTTGTAAAAGCAAACTGCATTATTCGTGCTCGGGATTATCGGAATCGACATATTCGCGTATGTCGACAACAAAAAAAGAGGCCTGGAAATGCGTAGAATGTAGAAGTGAAAATCTAAGTCAGAAATCGGAATCTTCCACGCCTGCAGGTGATGAAGATATCAAGCAAATGTTTAATGTAATTTCGAACAAACTTGATAAATACAAACAGGCTGTAGACGAGATAAAGAATGATATAAAAGCATTATCAAATTTTTATGATGATCTAAAACACGAAGTAATTCAACTACGAAACGCAAACAAGGAACTGACTAAAGACGTGCGTACTTTACTCGAAGAAAATAAAGGCGAAGGATACAAAAATCCTGGAACTTGAGGGCAAATTAAATGCAATTGAACAACGTGGAAGAAACGTTAACTTTGAAATTCACGGTTTGGAAACCACTGCGGAAGAAAAGCAGGACGGATTTTTAAAACAAGTAGTTAAAAAATTAGTACACCACTTTCAGATAAATATGGATCCAAATGATATACAGATCGTACATCGGCTTCCGAAAAGGAAATCAGAGGCTATTCCAATTGTAATAGTGAGATGCTCTTCTCAAGTATTTAGGGATAACGTAATTAGCAAAAAAAGACAGGTAGTCAAAAATAGTGATTTGTTAAATAATGCAAGCGACCGAAAAATTTTTATTAATGAAAATTTAACAGCATACAATAAATCACTACTATGGAATGCAAAGCAGAAAGCCAAGGAACTCCGATGGATTTTTGTATGGGTGAAAAACGGTAGAATATACGCAAAAAAATCAAACGAAGAACCAAGCGTAATACGTATAGAAACCGAAAGGGATTTACTTAGAATACGTTAAGATTACTACTATTACAACATTACTGTTATTTATAGGTAATTTAAAGTTAAGAGAACAGTTTTTATTGTAATTTTGATGGTTACTCTGATAGAAAGGTATTTTAAGTTTAGTTTTTGATATTTATTCTGAATAAAGTAATAAATTTAAAGTCACAATACAAAATGCTAGACGAAGACGATTATACGAGAATTGAGAGTAAAGTTCAATTTTATACGTTTGGTAATATTGAGGAGTATAAAGATCTAATTCAGACGCATAACTTAGAGGATAGTTTTAACATATTCTGCCTAAACATAAACGGAATCAAAAGCCATTTTGATCAATTACTTTTATACTTGTCAAATGTCAAAATTGAAATTTTAGCTTTAATGGAAGTATCAATACAAAATCATGAGTTAGATATATATCAAATTGAAGGCTATAACATGCACGCTAAGTTAAGATCTCAAAGAAAAGGAGGGGGAATAATAGTTTATATCCGAGACAATCTCAAATTAACAGAAACTATATATATAAGTCGGCATAATATGAAAACATACAAGGCAAATTAAATTTTCAAGGAAAAGAAATTGAGCTTATTGTGGTATATAGACCTCCAAACTATAATGTAAAAGATTTCATTGGTGAATTAAAAAATCAAATAAAGAAATGCCAAAAAAATAAAAATGTTATATTTGGAGGAGACAAATTTAGATACGGAAAGTGAGAAACTGTCGGAAACGATAAATGAGTATGAAGTATTATTAAGTGGTAATGGTTTTTTTTAAATTTATAAAGGATTATATCAGACAAGAAATTTACAATAACAGACTTGTGTCTTCTTGCCTTGACCATTTATATGTGAGGGGTGAATTTAGAATAATATACTCGGCAATTATACAAGCAAAAATATCAGATCATTACATCATCTCAGTAAATCTAGTAGTGCATAATAAAAGTAATAAGATCAATAAAATAGAACCAAAAATCACACTAAGTGAACAGTTAGTTAAATTCCATTTAGCCAATATACAGTTTGAAAAAATAGAAAAAATAAATAACCCTCAGAAACTATATAATAGTATTACACAAACATTTATTCAGGTATATAAAAACTCGGAAATTTATTATTATTATTATTATTATTATTATTATTATTATTATTATTATTATTATTATTATTATTATTATTATTATTATCTCTTTATTCATAGATTTAAATATCTGGGATTAATACATTAGTGGACAAAGTCAAACTAAAGTAACAATTTCTGCTTATGCTATGAATGTTGTAAAAATCTTCTGGTGATGGCGGTTGTACTAATTATTACACTTTTTTGTATTTGCAGGTGAATATCTTTGTCAATGCGTAGTTACTTTAAACTATCAAAAAAACTTTTAGGTGTAATTCCTGTTGCTGAGATGATCACTGGTACAATTTTAACGATGTTTTCTTTCCACATGTTCTCTATTTTATGTGCCAAAGCTTGATATTTTTCGCACTTTTCTTTGTATTTCTTCTTTAAATTTTGTGTCAGTGGGATTGCTACATCAATAATATATGTTTCTCGTGAATCATGGATTTTAAGTACGATGTCTGGTTTGTATGTAGTAAACGTTTATCAGTTGTAATTTGTCTGTTCCAATAAAGAGTCTGTCGGCTGTTCGTTAAAACCTGTTGTGGATTGTATTTGAAGTAGGGTGTGTATTGGGCTATCAATTTATATTTCAAGGCTAGTTCTTAATGTATTATCTTGCATATTGCATCGTGTCTATAGATATAGTCAAGAGGTGCTAATGTACTGCATCCTGCAATTATATGATCCGTTGTTTCTCTTTCTGATTGACATAATCTGCAATTATCATTTTCTATTGTAGGATCCTTTATGATGTAATTCAAATAATTTTTTGTTTTAATTACTTGATCTTGGATTGCAATCATAAAGCCTTCAGTTTCCGCATAAGTATTTCCCTTTTTAAGCCATTCATTTGATTTCAATTTATCTACGTTGGTTTCTTGTAACTGGTTAAAAAATCGTCCGTGTAGTTCTTTGCTTGACCATTTTGTTTGTTTAGCAACACTATCTTCAACTTTGTCTAATGGATGAAAATTTTTTGTACTTAAATGAAGTGGTGTTATGTTCTTATCTGTTATTACGATAGAGTAATATAGTAAACTCGTTTCTTTCTTTAGTAAAAAGTATTCTCTGATTTTATGTATTTGGTTGTAGTGGAGAGAATAGCTATCCGTGAATCCTCTACCGCCTTCTGAACGCGGAATATTAAAACGTTCGACAGAAGATTTTGGATGATGCATTTGGTATTTAGTGGCTGTAGTCCTTGTTAGTCGGTTTAGTTGTTCCAACTCGGTGTTACTCTAGTTTACTATGCCAAATGAATAGGTTAAGATAGGTATTGCATAGGTGTTAACTGCTTTGGATACGTTTCTGGCATTTAGATGAGTTTTCATGATTTCTTCTAAGCGTTCCTTATATTTCAACTTTAATATTTCTTTCGTTTTTGTATGGTCAGTTTTGGTTCTCTGTATAATTCCCAGATATTTGTACTCCTCGTTTAATTTTAGTGCATTTATGTGTTCATTTGCAGTAACTAGATTGTATCCTTCATGTAGGCTATGCTTTCCTTTTTCAATTTTTTGAGTTTTGCACTTATTTACTGCAAATTTCATTCCAATATCTAGGCTGAATTTTTCTGTAATTTCTAGGAGGTTTTGTAATTGGTGAGCTGTTGAGGCATATATTTTTAAATCGTCTAAATATAGTATGTGGTTTATGCGACATTTTTTAGGGGGGTTGTTGATTGTGTAGCCATATTTTGTATCATGTAATAACCTAGATAAGGGGTTAAGTGCCAAACAGAACCACAAACGGTTTAAAGAATCTCCTTGAAATATACCATTATTTACTTTAATAGTATTGGAAGTAATAATTTTGTCTTTGGTTCGTAGCTGAAGTATTGTGCTCTTTAGTTGTGTTGAGCAAGACAAAAAGTTTATAACATTTTCGTTAATTTTATATATTTTTAGTATTTCTATCAACCAGGAGTGAGGTATGCTATCATACGCCTTTCGATAATCAATAAACGCTGAGTATAGATTTCTATTTTTCTTTTGAGCATCTGCTGTAATAACAGAATCTATTATTATTTGTTCTTTACAACCAAATCCATTTATTTGGCATCCCTTTTGTTCCTCAGCTAAGATTTTGTTTTCTACCACATGTTTGGTAACGTATTTAGTGATAATGGATGTCAATAATTTATAGGTAGTGGATAAACATGTAATTGGTCTGTAATTACTTGGATTTAGTGTATCGTTATTTTTTGGTAATAAATATGTGATACCCTCCAATAAGTATGAAGGGGTATTTTTGGGATGTGTTAAAATATGGTTGAATGCTTCAGCTATAGGTTTATGAGTACTTGTAAAGACCTTTAGCCAGTAATTTTGAATTTTGTCGTTACCTGGCGATTTCCAGTTGTTGGTTTTTGACAAAGCTTCTGTAATATCTTTCTCGGTGATTACTATTTGTTTCATATTTGTTATTTTCAAGTTTTCTTGTTTTTCTGCCATGATCCATTGTGCGTTCTGATTATGTTCTTTAGTGTTACTTAATAACTGTGACCAGTAAGTTTCTATGTCGTTTACCGGAGGTGCATTTTCCACAATTAAAGGATCTTTATTTATAAGTTGGAAAAATAGTTTTGGGTTCCTATTAAATAAGTGGTTGTCTTTTTTTCTGGAATGGTTTTTTTTGTATCTTCTTAATCTGGCAGCAATTGCTGTTAGTTGTTTTTTAATCTGTCCAATATATCCAATATTATGGAGGTGGTTAAAATAGTATTATCTGCAAAATTGTTTAATAATTCGTGTATGGTGTTCATGATCTTTTTTGAAGTATTTCCATTTTTGTATTCAGTTACATGTGCGATCTTTTTTCTATTTTTATTTTTTTGTTTTTCCATTCTACGTTGCCATATAGGTTTTGTTTTACACTTGTTTGTAGTTTCTTTATCCGACATTTGTTGTCCCTGAAGGGTAATAACTGTTGCTGCTGCACTGTATATGACATGACTTATTTCTTCTACGTTTGTTGTGTGTTTTACGTGATTCTTAATTATTGTATTTAGTATGCATATTAAATGCTTTGTGTTTTTAGATTCAAGATTTAATTTTGGGAGTTTTGGTTTGCAGTTTGGATTTAGTCCAAAAAATTTTGTATAAATTTCTGAGAATGTTTCAGTTACTTTATTTTCTTCAGCATTAAGATTTCCAGGGTTTTGTTCTTTAGGAATCAATTCATTGGAGGTTGCATTTTCTACATTTACTTTGCGTTTTGTTAACTTATTCGCAGATGAGTTCTCGCATGTTGGTTGTGTAGTGTTTTCTTCGGTCACACTTTTTGTGTAAGGAGTTTTATATATACATATTGTGTGCTTTAAAGTTTTATTAGTCTTCTTACTAATGTCTGAAATCGTAGTTGTATTGTTATTGATATCTTTCCCTTTTAAGTTAATCTCTATCAAAGCGTCTTGTCTGATGTCGTTTATTATTTGTAAAGGAATTCTATTAGATTTTGTAATTACTCGTCTTTGGTCTGATAATCGTTGTTGGCTAATATTTAAAAGTTCGGGATGTAATTCAGTAAATTTTGTATGTAAAATATTCCTATAGCCTGCAAAGTTAGTTTCATTTTCTGTGGCAATGAAGTAACAACGCATAAGGTCTCTGTTTAGAGGGTCGGTCCATTTCATGTGTTGTCTGGGTTTGCCTGCCTTGGTGGTTGCTATGTAAGTAATAGTCAAAGCACTTTTGGCATCTTTTGGCAAATTTTCTATACCTCTCTTTGCATTAATAGCATTGCAATCTGCATTTCTACTGTTTATTATTTTGCCATTAATACTTGATTGAGGTATTTGCTTTGGTGTTTGTATTATCCTATTTTGATTATTATTTGAATATGAAGAAGAACCTGCCTCTTGTAAATCCTGTGTGCATATCCTCCATTTAGTTTGGTTAATAAAATTTGCACAGTGGTTGTCCTTTGGGTACCCTCTTAGTGCATATCTCCTAACATTAGGATTCCATGTAATTTTTGAATTGTCATTTTTAATTGACTCATTTGATGTTCCTGAATCGCTGTCATATGAAATGTCATCCAAATTTTTATTTGAATTTTGAGCCATTTGTGTGGAAGGTCTCTCAGGATCTTTGATGTGTATGCGAGTCAGACCTATATTTGTTCAATAGATATCAGAAATCAAATGCCTTGTATTATGTTAATATATAATTAATGATTATTATCAAGAGCATTTAATCGTGCGTACTTCAAGAGCAGGGCTTACTATTATTATTATTATTATTATTATTATTATTATTATTATTATTATTATTGTGTTATTTTTCTAACTGTTTCTCAATTCTATTACCAATTTAAGTATTTTGCCTTCTAAAATTTGATTTACAAATCTAATAAAAAATGAAAATGTATTCTAAACAAAAAATAATAGATATGTTATTAGTTATTGGTAAGTGTGAAGAGAACAGTTTTTTGGCTAGTAGAGTATATGCTCAGAAGTAGTCAAATAGAAAACATCTCAATATAAATGTGTTTAAGAGACTGTTACTAACATTTCGCAGTACCGGAAATGTGGAATATGAGAAACAAAATAGACGAGGACGCGTAATTAATTAAGATAATGTATTGTTATGTGTCTTGAAATAATAAAGACTTCAGTTTATGCGCGTTTATTATTAGCAGGTAACATTAAATTACAAGCCCCCAGCCTCGTGGCTGTTCTAGGTTATGATACCCTTTTTGTAGTGCCTCGTCTACCTCTGACTCATACCCCCTTTTTACAAACGCAATAATACTATTACATTTATAATCCATCATCCAAGCGGGCTTGGTTCTGACACGACAAGGTTTACTTGAACGACTTATTGTGGGAGTACATACATCATTGCTTATATATCACTAGAAATAGGATTAGAGTCTTTACAATTTTCAGATTCAGTCATAACTTGTTCTGGACTTATCGATTTCACATTAGATTGAACTGGACTTTTTTTAAAATCTACTACACTATCTTGATTTGCCGATCCTGAACTATCTCTATCTACATGTAAATTTGGTTTCACGAACAATGCTGGTTGAGGGCATTCTGGTATATTATAATATGGGGCGGGCACAAGGTGCCACCTATTTCGACGATAAACACCCCCTGTTGAAGTTTTAACTAAATAAGAGCAAGGCTGATCGCACTTTTCTAAAATTTTGCCATAAGCTCGTATATCAGTGACCCAAAAACAGAATCGTTCGTTTTGAACTCTGACAAATCCTTAACACGATGTCGCTTATTATAGTTTTTTCTCTGAATTTCTTTTCGCCCTTTTTCTATTTTCAAGTATTCCGAAGTATGAACTATTTCTAACAATTTACTAGGGAGTACTGGTAAGGTAGTTCGTAATTTACGTGACAAAAACAATTCTGCCGGACTATAGTTAGACTCTAAAGGTGTTGTACGATATACCAATAATGCTAGGTGTATATCGTCATTTTTCTTTATTAGATTTTTTGCAGTTTAACCGCTGCTACAATGCACCCATTGGATTGAGGGCAGTAGGGACTACTTTGGACGTGTTTAAATCCGTAGACTTTTGCAAATTCCGAAAATTGAGATTTAAATTGAGTGTCATGACCTGATCTGACAACCACTGGAATTCCAAAGCGTGCAAACACTTCTTTTAGTTTAGAAATAACAGCGATTTCTGTCAAATTTGTTAGAGAAAATAATTCAATAAATTTCGAATAATACTCAGTTATTATTAAATACCATTGTTTGTGTTTAAACAAATCCACGGCAATACGTTGCCATGCACGGTTTGGAATTGTATCAGTAATAAAACTGTCCTTAATATTAGTACGTTCTTCAACGCATTGAGGACATGCTTTAAAAAATTTTCAATTTGTGTTGAAATTCCTAACCACTAAATTGACATTTTTGCACAAGCTTGGCATTTAACAAAGCCTTGATGTCCTGCGTGAATAAAGCCAAGACATTTGAATTGTAATGCAGGAGGTATAATAATGCGACTACCTTTAAGTAACAAATTTTCACAAAATGAAATGTCAAATCTGAATTGATAATACGGATGTAACTCTGCTGGTAGGTTATTTTTATTTGGCCATTGACAAAGACAGTGCTCTCTCAATTTGATGCACACTGGTTCGTGAGATTGCTCAATTTGTATTTCATCAAGAATATCACTTTTTGCCGGTAAAGATTTAAGGATGTGATGAACAGGTGCGTTCACCTCTGCTTGCAATTGCTCTGAATCAGGACTTTGCTTCAACGGACTACGAGATAAAGCATCCGCAATAAGTAAATGTTTTCCTGGAGTGTATATTACTTCGTAACTGTAACGCATTAAGCGAATTCTAAACCGTTGTAATCTTGGAGTTAAATTGTCAATCGGTTTAGATAGAAGAATTTCAACCAGTGGCTTGTGGTCTGTTTCTAGCACAAATTTCGACCCAATTGTATATTCTTGAAAACGATAACAAGCTCAAGTTAATACTAGTACTTCTCGTTCGATTTGTGCATATTTGCATTCTGTTTTAGACATAGATCTTGATGCATAAGCTATAATTTCACGAGTGTTTTCCTTAACTTGCATAAGGACATCACCAATTCCGTAGGAAGATGCATCTGCGCTAATAATAATTTGCTTTAAAGTATCAAAAAATGCTAAAATTGGAGCATTTTGCAATAATTCTTTTATTGTTTGAAAAGCTTTTTGTTGAGAAGGACTCCAAGTAAACAACACATTTTTCAACAATGAGTTTAATGGTTCCATCATTTGCGATTTATTTGGAACATATCGAGCACTAAAATTAATTATACCCAGAATTCGCTGTAGCTCTACTTTATTAGTAGGCGGTTGTAGTTTACGAATTGCTTCTACTCGATTGTTATTTATAGATACCCCGTTTCTACTTATGGTATGACCTAAAAACGTAACAGTTTCGGCACCGAAGATACATTTGTTTTTATTTAATGTGATGCCTTCAACATGTAAACGTTTCAGAATCTTTTATAAAATCTTATCATGCTCGACACGTGTAGATGCATATATCATAAGGTCATCCACGTGCATAACAACCCCTTAACTTCTGCAACAATTTTAGAAAACTTAGTTGCAAAGTATTCCGGAGCACACGAAATACCAAATGATAATCGTTTGAATTTAAACCTCCCAAAAGGTGTAATAAATGTGGTAAGATCTAAACGGGATGTTTTTAAAGGAATTTGGTAAAATCCCGAATTAGTGTCAAGTTTAGAAAATATTACAGCCCTTGGAAGTTTTGAGAAAGTAGATTCAATCCTCGATATTGGAAAATACGGTCTTAAAACACTTTTGTTTAACTCTGTGTAATCACAACATAACCTATTTGCTTCGCTTTTTGGCACGACAACAATTGGTGCAACCCACTCTGTATATTCATCTACCTGTGAGATAATATCCAGTCTTTCCAAACGCTTAAGTTCAGATTTTAATCTGTACAAAGGGTTTAGGGTTATCTTTCAGTTTTTTTTTTCGATTTCTTGTTTAAATTTACCTAGCTCATTAAAGCTGCCGGGAAAATCTTTAGAAATCGCGGGATAATTATTACCCAGTGCATTAATATTTAGACTTCCAGTCTCATCCTCTGTAAATTTTAATACTTTCAACTTAGTAATATCTGGATGGCCCAAAATAGGAAACTTCAAATTTTTTATTACATAGACGGGCATGACAGTGACCTCATCTTTGTATTTCAGAGTAAAATCTATAATACCAAGTACATTAAGATTTTTTACATAAGGGCCTGATATAGTCTCATCCGTTCCTACGATTTTATTGGATAATGATCGTACTAGGGTCTCAGGGATACAAACTATATCAGCTTCTGGGTCAATTAAACTCGCTTCACTAGTACCTGTATTAATAATTTCAATAGGCACATGCCATTTTTTTTTCATGTGAAAATATAGTATTTACTGTAAGTGATCCGACAAAACAATTACCATCTGACACAGACATGTGTTCAGAATCACTACAAGAATCAGAATTCTGTATAATAATATTTTTAACAGATTTTCTAGAGCAACAAACTTTGTACCAGTGCTCTATTTTAGCACAACCACGACACTTTAACTTACATGCTGGACATATATCTCGTTGATGAGGTGCTAATCCACAAAAACTACAGGATTTTACCTTCCTTCTGTGCTCTACAATCTTTTTATCTTGTGAATATTTTGATACCACCGCTACGCTTTCTGTTTTACCATGATTGCTTAAAATTTGATTTTGATGATCTTGCACTTCGGCCTGGCGAGCTGCAAAAATTACATCTGATAGTGTTACCTTTGTCTGGCGGAGTGAATATTCACGTGTCTTGCAGCTAATCATTACAACTATGATGCGATCTGCTATAAGAGCTTCTTTAATTTGACCATATTCACAATTTTCAGCAAGAGTATGCAGCGCTGTTATAAAACAATCAGCAGTCTTTCACGGTAGCTGATATCTTGTATTAAATTGGTATCATTCAAATGTTACGTTAAGTCTAGGAACAAAATGATCGTTAAAAGCCTTCGCTGTTTCTGGGAATGTTGCTGGAGGTGAAGCAAATTGTAGCAAAATGTTTTCGCTTTCTTCTCCCATTACATATAACAAAATGTCAATTTTTTCTTGGTCGGATTTCATTGCCTAGCCTGAAACCGACATATAACGTTGAAAACGTTTTATCCATTGCGGCCAACTATTAGCCATCGCAATACTAAACTTTTCAGGCGGTGATACATTCACGATGTTATTTACCGCTGTGCTTGAGTTCAGAGCAGAAGATGTTATTGACATTTTATATATGTACTTTCAACTTACGGTTTTTTTACTATTCTTGTTTTACAGCTGCCACCATGTATTGTTATGTGTCTTGAAATAATAAAGACTTCAGTTTATATGTGTTTATTATTAGCAGGTAACATTAAATTACAAGCCCGAGCCTCGTGGCTGTTCTAGGTTATGATACCCTTTTTGTAGTGCCTCGTCTACCTCTGACTCAACAGATAATAAATTTCAAGTAATTGAACCGCTAATAGAAAATCCACATACAAGTCAGAGACGTATTAGCGAAGAAGTAGGTATTAGCAGGATAAGTGTTTCTAGAATAATTAGAAAATATAACTTTCATCAATATATTCTAATGCATCAGGAGTTCAATCCAGGGGATTTTGACACGCGAATTGAGTCTTCATTATAGATTTCAGACAAAGTGGAATGTGATGGTAATAGACTTTGTTCTTTTTACTGATGCGGCTATTTTCCATAATAATATATTAGTAAATCGCTATAATTTCACTATTACAGTGATGAGAATCCTCATTTATTTCGAACTGTTGATCACCAACATCGTTGGGTTTTGAATGTATGGGAAGGAGCCGTAGGATCACATGTAATAAGTCCTTATTTTTTTGATAGCATATTAAATGCCGGAATATTTCGTCAATTTTTACATCAATAGCTGCCTGAACTATTAGAAGATGCCCCACTACTTACGAGACGTAAAATGTGGTTACAATCAGATGGCACTACTGTTCGTTACACTGTAATTGTACGGTGTTGACTAAATTCTCTTTTTACAGATAAATGGATAAGAAGGGGCAATGCTTATGAAGCATTTTTGTTAATCTTCTTTAGGAATTAAACCACTCATAGTTTTTAAAATCAACTTTATTTACGTTCCATGACCTAGGACCGTTGTCAAATGTCTCCTTGTTCGAAACCACTCGAATTTCTTCTTTGGGGTCACATTAAGAGTATAGTTTACAATACTAAACCGACAACTCCGAAAGATATGAAGGAAAGAATAAGCGTAGCATTTCGTTCAGTAACACAGCAATTGCATGAAGTAAAGGGTAGTTTTTTTTAAATGAGTATAGGCTTGTATGAAACAAGATGGACGTCAGTTTCAACACCTTCTTTAATTTTTTATGTAGTAGTTTGTGAATAATATTTTGTCTTTTCTATAACAATTAATTCAATTGCAATTTAACGTGTTTTTGTGTACTAAGTCAAATAGCTGTTATTTTGTATGGGTACTTTTGTATGTTTTGACATTTAAGAAGATAAAATAAACGTGTAATTTAGATTAATTAAGTTCTTTCAGTTCCAATTGATCAATAAATAACACAAATGGGGTCAGATCATAGTAAATCTTAGGTAAAAGCAATAATATTAATTTACAATTATTTGCAAAGCCAACTTAAACTTTAATAAATTGCTAATATTAGTATAAATTACAATAATGAATTATGAAATTTCCAATTTTCTCGTAAACTACTCGAATTATGTATAGGCACCCTTAATACTAATTGTAAGGTATTTAGTTTAATAAGTTGGCAGTAAACAAAATAGTTTATGCTCATTAATTTTGCCAGTATTCTATTTTTTCAAACATTTCGAATTTTGCTTAAAATCAATTTTTCTCAAAAACAGTAGAAATTGAGATAAGGACGTTTTAAGTAATACAAATTATTTTTTAGTTTATAGTTTAAATATGCATAAAAATACCGAGTGTTCCATTTAAAAAATACTAACTTTGATATGAAACACTTTTTTGAGACACCCTGTATGTGTAAAAATATTTTTGAAATGCCGTCCTTATCATTCTGCATATACCATATTAGGAAACTTTGTAAATTATTTGTCGTTTAGAAGTTATACAATAATTCGAATGTAGTGCCCCACTCTGTATATGTTAAATCGGTATTCACCAACATACCGTTCGATTTAACGCAAAGAATTATAACTGAAAAGTGGGATCTAATATCACACCACATTGCAATTTATCTTTAGACAATTTCAAAAGTTCAGTCAGTTTGGTATTCAACAACATGTACTTCTGCTATGAAACAAGATTTTATTTACAAAAATTTTGTACACTTACGGGTTCCACTCTCTCTCCGGTTCTTGTTCAAACGGTGATAGATTCTTTGATTGATGAAGTTGTACCACAACTACCATTTCATCTTCCATTCTTTGATAAGTACGTTGATGACATCGTTTGTAGCATTCTCAAAAATATGATTGACATTGTGTTGAATGCCTTCAATAGATTCATTTTACACTTACAACCTACGAATAAGATCGAAGTCGACCGAAAAATCCTTTTCTTGATACTATTGTCATAATTATAGGACTTTACAAACATTATGAAGTTTAACTGGTAAAAAACCAACAAACTCAGATTGTTACCAAAATTATTACTCTAATCATTCTTACCAACACAGGATAAATACTATTTTGGCCATAAAAAAAAGGGTTCCGAAAATATGTAATCCCGAATTTTTACAGTCATACGTAAATAAATACATCTTACTGCAAGCATTTACTTTCGAACTAAATAGTTACTAATAATTTAATTAAGCAGCCTGTAGTTTTTATTTAAAGCAGTTCGTTACCTGACATTTTGTCAAAGCATATTTTATATATATATATATATATATATATATATATATATATATATATATTACTTGTCTTTTGACATTATAATATGTATTAATGACAATCTTCTACTAGAATGATTTTTTCACCCTAGAGAGTGCTCCATTTTGTTATTTTAATTTGTGACCTCGCCATTTCAATTCTGGTGGTGTTTACCTATATATATGTATTTCTGCATTAACAACTTTTAAGTAAGTATTTTAATATTTCACTAATGTCATTCTGTATGTCAATTTTTTCAGTACCTTTGAAAAGGCAAAACCTTTGCCGAAACGTAAGGTCTTAATAAAATGTTGTGTAAATACAATATTGCATTTTGATCTATGGACTTTACATCATCCCAATTTTTCATCAATAAAATAATTTATAAACATGTAAATTATATATATTATATATATATTATATATTAATACTATTTATGCTATGAACTACTGGAATTATCGAGCCCCGTCGTTGGGCTGTTATATTAATATTGCTATGAATAAACAAGAATTGTAATTATCTCCTCCGACGTTGGGCCGTCTTATTAATATTGCTATAAATTCCCTCCAGAAACTTAACTGGATTTTATCTTGAACCAACCTTGTCTACCAATAACAAAATTTGATACGTTACCGCCTTACTCGATATCAATTTCGTATTCAACTTATAGCTCCTCCTTGATTGTTTAAATTATCAAACCACTTCCATTCACTTTATCTTATGACTTCGACTAGCATTTATTTGGAATTATAAAATTCAGTTAATTCGATTCTATATAATGAAACAAATATTATGTACAGTTTTTGTAAATTATTTAAAATACACTTTTTAATTAATTAATGTTGTAAATCTCATTTATCAAAATCATGTACCTTTTTAATCAAAAACCCAAAGTTACCAAAAAACCTATGTTTATAAACGAAGTGTAGAACGTTCTAAACCTCTTATCGTATCACGCACTTTATACGTATTCAAAGCCTTTGTTTTGGTGAACTTCGTCACATTAATTTATATTAAGCAAATTCAATATTCAAATAAAAAATATAAAAAAATAAAGTCTTACAACTAAAAATCTAACCTGGTCTATTTTCTTCTTGCAATTGACGCATCCACTAATATTTCCCATGCATTAAACCATCCGTGTGAATAAAAATTATCTGACCCCAATTCAGGATTATTACATGCCCATTCAAAATATTGTCTATCCACACGCTTGAACCAATGCATTTAAATCATTTCCATCACGCTCTGGACTACCATTATTAACTTATACTTTTGCACCCCAATTTATTGTTATTTCATTCAGACTTATTACTTCTTATCAATTTCCCCAAACTTAGAATTGGGTTATCATCATTTATTTTTCCCTGCTTCAGAATAGAATTCTTATTGTCATTGTCCCCTGACTCGAAATTACATTTATTCTTAACGGACTCGGAATTACATTTATTCTCCACGGACTCAGATTGTATTTTTCTCCCCGGCTTTAGAATAAAATTCTTATTATCATTGTCCCCTGACTCGAAGCCCTATTATTAATATGTTTTAGTTCAAAATAAAATTCCCTAAAATCTACTTACGTTTAATCGGCAATTGTAATTTTTATTTTCGCACTTATACTATTTTTCACTTTGAATTGTTATTACTTATTACTTTATTTCATAGTGGCGCACTTCGGCCTTTGTTGAGTTCAAAACTGACTTTGTTATCACTGTACCTGTTAATATATCTTTTCTCCCCTACTCCGTCAGTGGGTATGGTCTACAAACTCATTTCAACCAATCAAATAATTACATTTAGAGTAGTTTCTGATGTAATTTTCTATGCTTTCCAATAATTGTGAGCTGGTTGCAGCTGTCTTCGTTATCAAACATGCGGTGTTTTGATGAATCTAATTGCTTTTCCATAAACGACTGATGCAATTCGACTTTTAATTTTCATATCTGCATGTTATTTACGCAATTTTTAATCTTCTTTCTTATCAAAAATGGTTAACTATTTTGTACGCATTTACTATGCTTCCTGAAGCTCTATTTCTATCTCCCTATTAACCTAATTTTTTGAAACTCTTTTGAATGCGTGTCTAATTACACTTTATTTTGTTTACATATGACATACGCGTGCTTCCACTGAAAAATCATTATCTGCCTTGCCTACATTAACTAAAACTCTATCTACAGGGTATTAAATATTTACTATTTACCTAATGCATGTGTTCCTGGTTTCTACGCTAACTATGCGTCTTCCTATGTTTATTTGCGTCACTTAAAATAACTTATACTTTATATACAGGGTGTTGACAGCTTACTATTTACAAACTATCTTCATTTCTCAATTCTTTACTAAATCAGTGCAGTTTTCTGCTGCCTATGGTAATTTCTCATTTTTAAATGACCTTTACTATAAAGTACACCCTTAAACAACCCCTTATCACAGCAATATATATATATATATATATATATATATATATATATTGCTATGTTCTCTCACACTTTATTCGCGCCCCATCGTTTGGGCGTCCATATTAATTATGCTATGAATAAACAGGAATTTTTCGTAAACCGACCTTGTGTCGACCAATAACAAAACTTGATGTGATAACGCCTTACTCGATATCAATGGCGTATTCTACTTGACTCCTCCTCTCTTTTTAAATTATCAAACTACACTCCCACTTATCTTATTATTCGGCCTCGACTAGCTTTTATTTTGAATTATAAATGAAGTTAATTCAATTTCATATAATGAAAACAAATGTTATGTACAAGTTTTGAAAATTATTAGAATACACTTTTCAATCAATTAATATTGTAAATTTTATTTTATCTCAAAAATCATATGCTTTTCAATCAATCTAAAGTCACCAAGAAACCTATTGTTCTTTATTAAAAAAAAAGCTTGGAACGTTCAAAACCCCTTCATCATATTAGGTACTTTCTGCGTATGCAAGTTCGTTGTTAACTCAGTTACAATAATTTATATTAATTAAGAAAACTCAATATTCAATATTTAAATTCAAACAGAAAAAAATGTCTTAAAACTAAAAATCTAACCTGGTCTGTTTACTTTGTTATTTCCTTCTCGCAACCAAGATTATCGACGCATCCATTATCAACTAGAATTTTCCATGCATTATACCATCCATTTGGATCCAAATTATTCACCACCAATTCAGAATTATTATATACCCATTTAAAATGTTATCTATCCACACGCTTGAATTATTAATTTGAATTATTGTCGTTACCCTCTGGATTATTATAATTAAACTTAAATTTAATATTGTCCAATCACCAAACTTAGAACATCATCGTCAGACTTAGACTTAGACTCGAATTATTGTCGTCGTACTTAGAACATTTTCATCCGTCTCCAACTTAGACTTAGAATTATTATAACTTTTTCTCACCAGCCTCAGACTTGAAAATTATTCTCACCGGCCTCAGTCTTAGAATTTATTACATTTCCCTCGAATTATTGTTGTCGTACTTAGAACATTTTTATTCGCCTCCAACTTAGAGCCCTATTATTATTATATTTTAGTTTAAATAAATTCCCCAAAATCTACTTACGTTTAATCGGCAATAGAAATTTTCATCTTCGTCGCACTATTTGTCACTTAAACAATTTTCACTTTTAAATATTATTCTTACGCGTTGCTCTTAGGTTCAAAGTGACGCACCTTGGCCTTTGTTGAGTTGAAAACTGAGTTCCGTTATCATTGTCGCTGTTAATATATGATTGATATCCCACTTCGTCTGTGGGCATGGCTTACAAGCCCGTCGCTAATCTTAACCAATGAGGTCTCTTTATTTAAAGTAGTTTCTAATGTAACATTCCCTGCATTTTGAGTAATTGTTGTGTGCTGTTTCGTTATCTGCCATGCGGTGTTTTGATAAATATTATCGCTTTTCAATATTATACACAAATATCTGATGAAATACGACTTTCAATTTTCATATATGCTTATTTATTTACGCATTTTTAATTACCTTAACTTATCAAAAATTGTTAATTGTTTGTACGCACTTACACTACGCTTCTTTAAGCTTTATTTCCTATCTCCGTATTATCATAACTGATTGGAATTCTTTTGAATGCGTGTTTAATTACATTCATTATGCTTATTTATAAATACGCGTGCTTCCACTGAAAAATATAGTTATTTGCATTACCTAAATTTACTAAAACTCTATATACAGGGTGTTAAATATACGTTATCTACTTAATGCATGTATTACTTATTTCTATGCTAACTATGCGTCTTCTTGTTCTAAGATATGTCTATTTGCGTCGCTTAAAACTATTTATACTCTATATACAGGGTGTTGAATGCCTACTATTTACAAACTATCCTAATTACTCGATTTTCTCCTAAATAAATGCAGTTTTTTGCTTTGTATTATGATTTCTAATTCCTGCACGACCTTTGCTATAAAATACACCCTTAAACAACCCCTTATCACAGCAATATATATATATATATTGTTATAATTATAAGGTAGTTTATGGGTAAATTAAGTCACAGGGGTCATAGAATAAATAACAGAAACTTCCAGTTAACAAAAGCACATAATTACAGATATAATAAGAGTAAATAGGTCACTATACATATTGTTAGTTGAAATCACACGGTATATAAAAATATATGAGATTAAACGCATAAAAAATAAAAATATCCAAGGGTAGTTACAAGTTAAGATAAGATTTGAAAACGTAACAAAATGCATCAAAATTAAATCAACAGGAAACTTATATGAATTGGCTTGCTAAATAGTTAACAAGTGCGTTAAATATATCATCGTATACGCAGTATAAATTATGCATTATTTGAAATTCGTACGTGACATAAAAAAATTGCATTTGTTCAAAAATCTAATATTAACTAGGAAATAAACAGACACCAGATTATTTTGATTTAGATTAGAATAAATAATAAACAATGAATACGTGATTTAATAAACGGAAATTCGTGGGATTTCTCAAATTAAATACCATGGTAGGTAAGTGTAATACGTGACAAGTCAAGTATTCATCCAAATATTTGAACTAAACAATTGGTAAAATTTCCGAAATACACCAAGATAAAGGCAAAAGGTGTCGTCCCAACACGTGAATGAACGAAGGAGTACAAGAGAGGTACGGCTTTAAGTACGATAAAGAATGAGCGACGAGTTAAGTCTACATTTTAAACTGGGCTACAACGATACTCTAAAGTGCTAAAATATTTACGTAACTAGTGAGACGAAAGTAAATTAAAATCATTTCGAAAAGCGTACAAATTATGCAAGTGCGAGCCGATCTATTATAAACGTAAGTAAATAACGACATAATAAAAATACATTTCTAACATAAATAAAGCAGGGATCTTTTTATTACTAACATGGAAAATCTTTTTAATACTGACATGAAAAAATCCTGTTAATTACTTCCTGTAATTACTCTGGTTAATTACTTCTGGTTAATTACTTTTTGGTAATTACTTCTTGTTAAATACTGACATGGTAAATGTTTTATTACTGTCTTGTTAATTACGGACATGGAGAATCTTTTATTTACTGATATTCAAATTGAATCTTAAATAGGATTTTAATTTATGGAATTGGATTCTAATAACGATTTGGAGAGTATTTGGTTTTGATGTCGACTTCCAAATTCGACTCTAAATATTCAGACTTGGCACGAAAACCCTTGGGGATGCAGAGCAACTACAGATCCATTCCACGTTAGCGATGTTGATATAATTTATTACTGAAAACTGTTTTAAGTCAATATTTTTCGAATATGTAAGAGCCAACAAAACAGTAGTTTTATTGATCAATTTATGACAAAGGTAATAGGCATCTTGAAACGTTTCAAAGGTCTCTAAATATAAACAAAAAGGCTAGTTTTGCTGGCTTCCATTTCTTAAATCTGGTACATGTTAATATTCTAGAAGGGGGAAGATTTTAAAAGTTGTAAATATTTAATCATTATATTGTGTATTGTAGAGTTGCTTTATTTAATTGAATCAGCTAGTTGAGGCAAAGAGAATCCATAACTTAACATTTCACATCGTAGGTGCTTGATTGATCATAGGGGCAAATAAAAATATCACTGCATTTCCTGATAGACCCAAATCGCGGGGCATAATATAAAAAAAATAACACAGCATTTTATTACGCCCAAATCGTGGGGCAATAATATCACAGCATTTTATGACATACCAAATCGTGGGGCTGGAGTAACAGCATTTTATGACATGCCCAAACGCGGGGCTTAATATATAAAGGATATCACAGCATTTTATGACGCCCATCGTAGGGGCTCGTTAATCCTAATAAAAATATCACAGCATTTAATGACGACCCAAATCGTAGGGGCGAGAACACCACAAAAAGAAAATTAAAAAATAAAAATCGTAGGAGCGAGGGGTTTAAAAAATTAAAATCTGTAGAGGCACGAATAGAAATTTAATTTAATAAGCGTTAGGAATTCAAAAATCTGAAGGAGTTTGAAATATTAATAATTTAAGATTAAAAATGGATAAACAAATAAAAGAGACCAGAGAGGCATTAAGGAACCAAGGTGTACAAATAGGGTCCCAAGAAAGCGTAATTTTACAGGATGTATTTATAAAAATGCAAGGACAACGGTTGACGCGAAGTCAACAGATATTGCAACAATCAGAAATGATGTCCATTCTATTAGCTTTAAACAAAAAATGGACAAAAGCGAAGAGACCATGGAAAATATTAAGATGCAGATTAAGGAGAATGGAGAAAAGCTTGGTGCCGAAATAAAAATTATAAGCGACGGATTAAAAGAAAGTAATCAAACAATCGCGGAAATGCAGGTACACTTTGAAAATAAATTCATTAGAATGATGGACGATGTAGATAAAGTTAGAGACGAGGTTTGGAAAGTGAAATTAGATCAGGAAACGTGTGAAAAAGCAACAAATGACCGGATTACAGATTTAAATAAAAAGAAACTGTGAAATAGGACTTAATGATGTAAATAGAGAGTTAGGTAATTTAAAATCAGAATTTGAAAATGCGGGTAGGAATCAGGGGCAACACACTAGGATAAATAGACCGGAAATTTCAGTTGAACAGTATACCAAATTCTATGGAGACAACAAAGTGAATCCAAAAGTATTCTTGAACAATATAAGAAAATTAATACAGGGATCAAACGGATGAAAGGTACAATTTAAATTTCGTTAGATCAATGTTGAAAGGAAGCGCGGAGATATGGTTTGACTTAATAGAAAATGAGATAGGGACATTTCAGGAGTTTGAAAGTAGATTTTTAAGAAAATTTTGGGGGAACAATCAACAGTACAAGGCGCGAGATAATTTAATTACAGGAAAATATAATCAGAACTTAGGGATGACGCGAGAGTTATACGCAATTACAAAAGTTTAATATAGCAAAGCAATTAGATCCGCTAATAGAAGAAACACAAACCATAAAGTACTTAGCGGGACATTTTGGTGAAGAGATAAAACATTATGTGATTATTCAAAACATAGTAAATAGGGAGATCTTCTTGGAATATCTACAACGTTGTGATGACTTGGGACAAAGTCGTGTAGCGAAAGGTGGGATGATACCAAGACAGCGAGAAAACTTAGTTAGAATGCAAAGGAGTACGGATAATAATAGACTAAATTATAGGGGAAATTTTTATAGAAACAATTACAACAACTACAATGATAATAATCTTAGAAGGAACTGAAGCACAAGAGACACGCCAAGAAGAGAAACAGAGCGAACGAATCATGACAAAAATATAGATCAATGTACGCTACAAGCTCAACATCGGGAACAACCAACACAACCTACAAAAACGTACCGTACCTATGCAAAAGTTACGAGTCAGGCAAGACCATCTACGTCGAATCAGGATTTTTGAAAGTGGACAAACGAAGTAAGCCCTTAAAAATAAATGGATACGAACACCAGCATTAATATATAAAATGTGAAATGGAAAAGGAGATGAATAAAAGCTTATTACCGAAAATTAAATTGAAAATTGGAAATAGTCGAGGTGGAACACTCATTGATACGGGAGCAGATGCGTCGTTAGTATCTGAGGATTTTGTTAAACGGGAAAAATTAATAGGGAGTATGATGCCCATTAGGAAGTTTAATTTAATAGCACCAAATAGCAAGAGATTTGCAAGTGTGAGTAAAATAATAATTCTGGAATGTGAAATGGGTAAGATAAAGTTTGAGAATGAATTTATATAATAGTGCCGGGGTTAAGAGTAGATGCAATATTTGGTATCGACATAATTGATAAGCTGGAATTAAAAATAAATGCCGAAGGAAAGGCAATAGATGTAAAGGGGGAATATATAAAATTGGGTAATAAGGAGAGCATTGAAGTCGAAGGAGACTGCTTGACTATTAATCAATTTGAGGGTGAAGTTGATATGAAGAGGGATATTGATAGTGAAATAAAATGTCCAAAAGAAGTGAAAGATAGGGTGAAGGCATTGTTAATGAAAAATTCAGAATTAATAGAATCAGAATCCAGAATAATAGCAACGGGATATGTGCATAGATTAGAAGTAGTAGAAGCAGAGACATTTAATAAAATTCCACCTAAAAGAAAATCAAGAAAATATATCGGGTTTTATAGAAAAGGGCAAAAGTATAAATGTGAAAAGGTTCCTTTTGGTTTGTTGGAAAATAAGGGTATATTGAAACCGAATGAAGAATTTGGGAATGATAGATTAAAATTTAGAGGAGTTTTAAGACATGAAGGATACATTAGGAGGAAAAACTATGATGATAACTTAACTTCAGAAAATAAGTTTG
Organism: Platerodrilus igneus; assembly: GCA_036346225.1. NCBI lineage: Eukaryota > Metazoa > Arthropoda > Insecta > Coleoptera > Lycidae > Platerodrilus > Platerodrilus igneus. Next base: position 14,324,489 of record JARFIW010001670.1, on the reverse strand, counting down.
GAAAAAGAGCGTATAAGGGAAATAAGAAGATAAGCTTATTGCAGAGAGAAAATTTTTAATAATGGAGAAAAGTGTACATACTGTAAAATAAATTAGTGGAGACAGGGATATAATCATAAATTAGGATGGGCATAGACAAATATGAGAATTAAATAGGGATATAAATAAATTAGGATAGGAGAGTTAAATAGGGACGTCATCATAAATTAGGATAGGTTTAGGAATAGAAAATTGTACAAATTGGAAATATTAGACAACAAAAAGCATAGGATGGGTTAATGAAAATGGAACTATAAGTAAATAAAAACTTATTGTAAATATGAGAGAACAATGAAGCATATAATAGGTTTATAATAATCAGCAAAGTAGGAGTAGTGTGGGTTAATGGAATAAAACTTATTGTAAATATTAGAAAACAATAAAGCATAGGATAGCTTAATAATAATTAGGATAGGTTTAGGATAAGTAGGAGTAGCATATGTTGATGTAAATAGGAGCGGTTCATTAGATATAAGAAAAGATGATGATGAATTATGAGAAATAAGAAAAAGTATAAATAAGTTGGGATAGATAAATAAAAGGGGATCATTAAAAACATGAAGAGATGAAGATACGTTGTAAAAATTTATGATAAATAAGAAAGGTATGTAAATAGGGATATAGAGACAGGAGAAATATGAAGAGATGATGAAAAATTATGAAAAATAGGAAAAGTATATGTAAATAGGAGAAATATGGATAAATATGGAGTGAAATATTAGTAGATCATAATAAGTAGGGTGAAAATAAGAAAAGGATATGATAAATAGGAAAAGTATGAATAAATAGGGAGTAAAATATCAGTAGATCATATCAGGTAGTGTGAAAATAAAAAAAGTATATGATAAATAGGAAAAGTATATGTTAATAGGAAAAGTATAGATAAATAAAAAGTAAAATATTAGTGGATCATAATAGGTAGTGTGAAAATAAGAAAAGGATATGATAAATAGGAAAATCATATGTAAATAGGAAAAGTATGGATAAATGGGGAGTGAAATATTAGTAGATCATAATAGGTAGTGTGAAAATAAGCAAATATATGATAAATAGAAAAAGTATGGACAAAGAGAAATTAAAATATGAGTAGATTTTAATAACATAATAGTAGTAAAATTTGGAATGAATAGGTGTATAGGTATAGTATAGACCAAAATAGAAATAGGGATGTAAAAATAATGTAGGAGTTGTGTATATAGTAAAAGAAAAAAAAACAAAATAATTTTGGACCAATGTGAATTTTGGTCATGTTGGGCGCCAAAAATTAACATTTTAAAAAAAATTTTATTTTAATTTGGGGGATTAATGCAATATATATATATATATATATATATATATATATTATATATATATATATATATATATATATATGTATATAATTGGAAAAGGTATGGGTGATAAAAAAAATTTTTTGGGATTGAGTATGTGTTTTATATGCAAATGAAAATCATTTGTTTATAATCGACGTTTCGGACTGCATTTAGACTATAATCATGATTCTGTAAAATTACAATACAATTAACATTTATGCACATAGCAAGATACTTACAGAACTTGATTTTTTAAGATATTAAATTAACAAACAAGTAGTAACTATTACATTTTAAAATTGCATAATACATACGTCAGTTTTTTAAAATACTTTCAAGATTAACAGAATTTAAAATCAGAAGGTGTAAGTACAACAAGACGATCGGTATTAGTTTGAAAACGATGAGTTTAAAGTGTTATACTAAACAATTGCTAATCGTATTGAGGCCAGCATATGAGTGAGCCAACAGGTAATACAGCTGGGTGATATGAGGATCAATAATTTAAGGATTGAGAATTTAACGAAAAATGTAGAATGACGGTACTGGGTTAAGTATTGCTAAAACTATATAGTAGAGCATATATGTTATTAAGATTTTGCTTGTCTATTTTAAAGATCAAACTATTGTCATGATTTTTTATATGGTTCGATTCCAAGAACTGTCTGTTTACATAATTGACCTCTTTATTTAAAATTTTTGTATCATTCCAGTTTGCTATATGTTGGGTATCATGAGTATGAGATGCAAGAGCACAAGATTTTTTTCCAATTTTCGCATCGCTTCTGAGCTGTGTGAGCCAGAATTTTAACCATAGGTTTGTTTGTCCCGTATAAGACGTTACATGAGCATTTAATTCTATAAACTATGTTACTACATAGTCCCTTATCAGTCCCATCTTTAACAGTAGTGAAGAGATTGTTAATCGATCTTTTGTAGGCGTAAACAATTTTTATGTTGTCATTAGATAAAGTTTTTTTTATTGCCTGCGTAAGGTTATCAATATATGGCAATTTTTTATAAGCCACATTGTTCTGGGGGTTTTTAATATGGGTTCTTGTATTTTAAAGATCAGTTTCTTTAAAAGAATTTTCGGGTAGACATTATTTTCTAGAGTATGTTGAAGTAGCTTGATATTTTCGGTTATAAACTCAGAATCACATATTTTTGGGATACGGTATTTACGTTCGAAATACCATAAGATTTATATATATATATATATATATATATATATATTATATATATATATATATATATATATATTATATATATATATATATATATATATTATATATATATAAATATATATTGCTGTGATATACTCCTTTGAATGCGGGAACTGGGTCCTTTCAACAAAAAATTCTAGTCCCACCGATTGGGCGTCATAAACTGCTGTGATCCTGTTTTCGCCTCGGCTGCTCACCTAATTTTATAAACCTCCTCATTCATAAAAGTAACCAACACATTCCTACCACAAACATCAACGTTAACTCTATTTAAATCAATATTCAGAATACATTAAATTTTCAAATTAAATTTCAGCATAAAATTCAGTTTTAAAAAGAATTTCAAGATTAATTTTATTATCATTTTAATGTGCATCCAGAATTAAAGTCCTTGTTGGATGCCTACTAATTAATATAACAATATAAGCAGACCGGAGTCTGAGTATAAAGGAGCATCTACCACCCTTTACGTTAATTAACCAGGTTCGTCTAATTGAGCTCAAAGACATACCCAAAGTTTCATCATAATTCAGAACATCAATACTAAATACCCTTTCTACTTAAACAAGCAAATTTCATCTTAAAATTAAAATTTTATGGTTAGTACAATTCCACTAATGTCCATTTAAAGTAAATCAATTATAAAGTTATTCAACACACACAAAATGTCAAACAAAATAGTATAATTTACCTGAAGGTTACTGTCCTCGAAGCTTCAATGTACATCGTCCCTTTAGTTAATCACACCATTCCAACAGGATTATATTTACGGCTTCTAATTCTCAACGCTTTTAAAATTTTCTCCATCACCATTTATTTAAAGTTGTTTCTGGGCTTTTCCGGAACTCATCTGTATATCTGACCCTGGTTTTGTGGATCCAGACACGTATTTGAACCATTTAATTATTAACACCCCCAAAAAATAGAAAAGAAATTCATGCGTCTTTCACCAATATACGCCAAAACTGCCTACTTTTGTGTATACATTTGTCGTTGTAAATTTTGCTAATTGGTACAGTGATACTAAATTTTATTACCTTTGTATCTAAGTGCACTGAAGTACATTCATGTTAGCACGTAAATAACAAACTATTTTGAATCACTAAAATTAACGAGCAAAATTTTAAATTATTTTATCAAACTAAAATGCACTGTTTAACATCTTGAATCAAGTCGCGGATGTAAGAGCTTTTAACGCATCGAATAGTCAAAAGTCTAAGAGGCCGAAATTCATATTACCACCGGTATATATAACAAAAGCCTGTCTGTCGGTCTGTTCCCCAAAACAGACAATTCTTAAGAATTTCTCATTCTATGTTCCCAGTCCGTCGCTCGCGCGTCAGTTTTACAATTTTCACTCGCCCCATTTAAATATCAGAAATTCTCACACGGCACGCAAACATGTCCGAGAAAAACTAATTAATTTTGTACAGAAATTGTTGTTTCTACCTCTGATATTTGCATCCTATTTTCAACCAATTGTGACCCTCGTGACGTTGCTTAAATCACGCCTTTTACTATATGTGTCTTTGCTTGACGCATTTCTCTTTCCTTTTCTAACCTGTTCGTATTGGTGCAAATTGATATTCTTTATTATCGATTATATTTTAGTCCATGTGGACTATCTGGGTTAAATAACCCCGTATCGCACATTCTCGTGAATATTAAGCCCCGGTTTCTCCAAGATTCTTTGAAACCATTTGTTATCTACACAATTTTCGCCGTACGTGATATTTAAACTACGCAGGTGTTCAAAATAATATTAATTCTCAGAGCTTTTAAATAAACCCTGTTTTGTATTTCGTGCTAAAGCATCTGACCGTTTCAATATCCTTAGAATCGACATGTTTATCTAAACAAATTAAACTGAAATTGCCTTTTAAAATACGCAGGTGTGTTCAAACATCCTACTTCTAACTAACACTTCTAGGATCTGCACTTTATTGGGTTTACAAGTTTCTATAGATATTATCTGTACGTTTTGTTCAATACCGGTTACTTGAAATAGAGTTAATTAAGATAAATTTTGCACGTAATTTCCATTTGTTTAGGAATAATTACATTACACGCAGAGCTTTTTAATACTGCTTCTTTTGATATAAAGCGTCTTGTACATGATTTAAATCTCTTATGTTTAATGAAACTAATAAATTTTTATGCTTCACGGTTTTAATAATGCGTATTATCTAATAATATTCCTTATACACGGTGATTAAAATTATTTGATGTGATTATTTAATTTTCTACCCTGGTCTAAATATGAGTAAATATATATATATATATATATATATATATATATATATAAAATATATAACATTTTATTTTTAGTTTATTGGACATCTTATTGCGCTCTCCCTAAGGCAACAATCCATATCTGAAATAAATCATCTTCTTAATATGTGCTGGAAAACAAGTGTTTGTTCTCCAAAACTAAAAATTGCTTTAGACAAAATTCTGACCAGCTGTCTCCTTTTGCAAAAACTTCTGCTTGTAATGTTTGTTACGGCTGCCCTGATGGTATTACTGACAGCTCTATTGAAATTTGATGTGGCACTAGGGACATGGAATATGGATTCAAGCATCCGCTTATATAAACTAAAAGTATTATTGCAAATGATTTATATTCCTTGTATAACTGTAAATGAATATTCGTTCATCAGTATCTATATAACTTGTTGCTTTGAAATAATCGTGCAATGCAGAATTTTGGGACATCATTTTAAAATGCTAGATGCAGCTCGGACGAGCAGTAAAGTAGACGTAGAAAGCTATAACAATCTTCGAAGTTACATTGAACATCAGGTGTTCATACAAAGGTATTACAAATACAATTAATAGAATACGTTTTAGTTGGATTGTTTAGATTTTTAAAGAGCCTTCAACTTATTTATTCGCCAATCATTGCAATGGATTATTTTGCTATGACGACGTTCATATGCACTGTACTATATAAAAGGAAAAAAAGGAAAAAAAATTTTAAAAAAAAAAAAAAATTAAAATTTTAAAAAAATTTACCAAACCGGGTTTAATTTGAAGGTTTGAAAACAAAAAAAAAAGGGGAAACCCAAAAAATTTTAAAAAAAAAAAAAAAAAATTGGAAAAAAAAACCTTTAATTTTTAAAAAAAAAAAAAATTTTTAAAAAGGGGGTTTTAAAAAAAAAATTTTTAAAAAATTGGATAAGGGAAAAAAAAATTAAAAAAAGGAAAAGATGAAAAAAAAAAATTTTAAAAAGGGAAAAGGGGAAAAAAAATTTTTTTGGGGGTTTTTAAAGGGAAAAATTAATTTTGAAAAATTTTAAAAAAAAAAAGGGGAAAGGTTTTTGGAAAAATTAAAATTTAAAAAAATTAAAAAAAAGGGGAAAATTTTATAAATTAGGGGGGGAAAAGGAAATTTTAAAAATTAAAAAAAAAAAATAAATGGGGAAAAGGAAAAGGGAAAAAAAAAAAATTTTTTGGGGGAAAAAAGGGTTTTGAAAAATAAAAGGGGGAAGTTAGAAAAATTTAGGGAAATTTAAAAGAAAGAAAATTTAAATTGGGAAAAAATTAAATTAAAAAATTCCAGAAAAAAGGGAAAAAAAAAGGAAAAAGAAATTTAAAAATTCAAAAAAAAAAAATTGGGGTTTTAAAAAAAAAAAATTAAAGGGGCCTTTTTTTAAAATTAAGGGGAAAAACCAAATTAAAATTTAAAAGGGAAAAAAAATTTAGGTTTTGGGAAAAAATTTAAAAATTTGGAAATTTTAAAAAAAATTTAAAAAAAAAAAAAAAAAAGGGGGTTTTAAAAGGAAAAAAAAAAAAATTTAAAAGGGAAAAAAAACATAAATTAGGTTTAAATAAAAAAAAAATAGGGAAAAAAAAAAAATTTTAAATAAGGAAACAAAAAAAAAAAAATAAAAATAAAAAAAAAAGGAAATTTTGAAAAAAAAGGGTTAAATTAAAATTAAAAAAAAGGGAAAATTAAAAAAAAAAAAAAAAGTTGGGTTTAATAAAAAAAAAAAAAAGGGAAAAAAAGGAAAATTTAGGATAAATAAGGAAAAAAAAGGGTTTTAAAAAAAAAATGAAGAATTTAAAAAAAAAAAAAAAAAGGGGAAAAAAAGAAAATTTAAAAAAAGGGTGAAAAATTTTAATTTAAAAGGTAGGGAAAAAAAAAAAAAAAAAGGAAAAAAATAAAAAAGGAAAAAATTTTAAATTTAAAAATTTTTAAAATAAAAAAATAAGGGTTAAAAAAAAAGGAATTAAAAAAAAAAAAAAAAAAAATTTTTTAAAAATGGGTGGAAAAAAAAAAAAATAAAAAAAAAAATTTAAAAAAAAAAAAAAAAAAAATTTTAAAATAATAATTGGAAAAAAAAAAAAAAAAAAAAAAAGTAAAAAAAAGAAAAAAATTAAATAATTTTAATAAAAAAAAAAAAAAAAAAAAAAAAAAAAAAATAAATTTAAAAATTTGGAAGGAATTTTAATTAAAAAAAAAAAATAAAATTTTAAAAATTAAATTTTTAAAAAATTTTAACCTTTTAAAATTTTTTTTTTAAAAATTAAAATTTTAAAAATTTTATTTTAATTTTTAAAAATATATATATATATATATATTTTTTTATAATTTAAAAAAAATAAAAATTTTTAAATTAAAATTGGGTTTATAAAAAATTTTTTTGTTTTTTTTTTGGAAAAAAATTTTTTTTTTTTAAAAATTAAATTAAAATTTTTTAAAAAAAAAAACTTTTTTAAAAAAAAAAAAATTTTTTAAAATTTTAAAAAAAAAAATTAATTTTTTAAAAAAAAAACCAAATTTTTAAAAAAATTTAAATTAAAAAAAAAAAGGGTTTAAAAAAGAATTTAAATTTTTTAAAACAATTTTTTTAACCAAAAATTTAACCAAAGGGAAAAGGGGTGAAAAAAAATTTTAAAGGGAAATTTAAAAAATTAAAAAAAATTTTTAAGAATTCAAAATTTAAAATTTTAAAATTTTTAAGTTTTTTTTAATTTTTTTAAAAATTTTAAATAAATTTTTTTTTTTAAAATTTTTTAAATTTGTTTTTTTTTTTTTAAAATTTTTTTTAATTTTTTTTGGGGGGGGAAAAACCCAAAAAAATTTTTTTTCCTTTCCCTTTTTTGGGGAAATTTTAACCGGTTTTTTTCCCAAAGGAAAAAATTTTTAATTTTAAATTTTTTAAATTCCCTTTTTTTAAAAAAAAGTTTTTTTTAAAAAATTTTTGGGTTTCAATTTTTAAATTTTTTTTTTTTTTTTTTTTTAAAAAATTTTTTTTTAAAATTTTTTGGGGTTTTTAAAGGGTTTTTTTTTAAAAATTTTTTAAAAAATTTTTAGAATTTTTTTTTTTTTTAAATTTTTTAAAAAATTTGGGAATTTTTTTAAAAAAATTTTTTTAAATAAAAATTTATATATATATTTTTTTTTTTTTATATTTATATATATATATATATATTTATTTATATATAAAAATTTTTTTTAAATATTTTTTTAATAAAATTTTTCCCAAAATTTTCCCCCGGGGGAAAATTCCTTTAACCTTTTTGGCCCCCTTTTTAAAAAACCCTTTTTGGGTTTTCCCCCCCACCAAAATTTAAAACCCCTTTTAAAAAAACCAAAAATTTAAAAAAAAAAAAATTTAAATTTAAAAAAATTTAAAAATTTTAAATTTAAATTTTAAAAAAATTTTAAAAATTTTTAAAATTTTTAATTTTTTTCCCCAAATTAAACCTTTTTCCAAAAACCAGGGGTTTTTAAAAATTCCCAAAGGTTTTAAAAAAAAAATACCCAAAATTTTTTTAAACAAAAATTTTTTTAAAAAAAATTTTTTTTAAAATTTAAATTTTTTTAAAAGGGAAAAGGGGAATAATTTTTCCAAATAATTTTTGGTTTTTGGGGGAAAATTAAAGGTTTAAAAAGGCCCAAAAAACCCAAAAAAAGGGGAGGGGAAAAAAAAAAATTTAAAAAAAAAAATTTTTTGGGGTTAAAAGGAAATTAAAATTTTTGGGGGAAATTTTAATAAATTTATTTTTTTTAAAAAGGTTTTTTTTTTTTAAATTTTTTTTTTAAATTATTTAAATTTAAAACCTTAAAATTTTTTTAAAAAAATTTTTTTTAAAAGGAAAATTTTTTTAAAAGGGGGGTTTTTTTTTTTTTTTAAACTTTTGGGCCCAAAATTAACGAAAGGGGTTTTAAGTTTTAATCTCCCCCCTTATTTTTTTTAATTTTTCCCAAAAGGTTTAATTTGGATGCACATTAAATGATAATAAAATTAAGAAATTCTTTTAAAACTAATTTTATCTGAAATTTAATTTGAAAATTTAATGTATTCTGAATATTGATTTAAATGATTAAATTTTGTTAAATGTGTTGGTTACTTTTTATGAATGAGGAGGTTTATAAAATTAGGTGAGCAGCCCAAAACAGGATCACAGCAATCGCCCAATCTTAATAAATTTTTTGTTGAAAGGAACCCCATTCAAAATATATCACAGCAATATATATTTATATATATATAAATATATATATATATATATATATATATATATATATATATATATATAAATCTTATGGTATTTCGAACGTAAATACCGTATCCCAAAAATATGTGATTCTGAGTTTATAACCGAAAATTCAAATTACTTCAACATACCTGAAAATAATTTCCTAAAATTTTCTTGAAACTGATCTTTAAAATACAAGAACCCATATTAAAAACCCCAGAACAATGTGGTTTATAAAAATTGCCATATATTATAACCTTACCACAATAAAAAAACTTTTCTAATGACAACATAAAAATTGTTTACGCCTACAAAAGATCGATTAACAATCTCTTCACTACTGTTAAAGATGGGACTGATAAGGGACTTGTTAACAATTTTAAATTAAATGCTCATGTAACGTCTTATCGGGACAAACAAACCCATGGTTAAAATTTGGCTCACACAGCTAGAAGCGATGCGAAAATTGGAAAAATCTTGTGCTCTTGCATCTCATACCTAACCCAAAATAGCAAACTTGATACAAAATTTTTAAATAAAGAGGTCAATTATTAAACAGACAGTTCTTGAATCGAACCATATAAAATCATGACAATAGTTTGATCTTTAAAATAGACGCAAAATCTTTAAATATATGCTCTACTATATAGTTTTTGTAATACTTAACCCAGTACCGTCATTCTACATTTTCGTTAAATTCTCAATCCTTAAATTATTGATCCTCATATCACCCAGCTGTATTACCTGTTGGCTCCCTTGCTGGCCTCAATACGATTAGCAATTGTTTAGTATAAACTTTCTCATCTTTTCAAAAAATACCGATCGTCTTTTGTACTTCCACCTTCTGATTTTAAATTCTGTTAATCTTGAAAGTATTTTAAAAACTGACGTATTATGCAATTTTAAAATGTAATAGTTACTATTGTTTGTTAATTTAATATCTTAAAAAATCAAGTTCTGTAAATTTCTATGTGCATAAATTTAATTGTATTGTAATTTTACAGAATCATGATTATAGTCTAAATGCAGTCCGAAACGTCGATTATAAACAAATGATTTTCATTTGCATATAAAACATACCAATCCCAAAAAATTTTTTTATCACCCATACCTTTTCCAATTATATAATATAAATATATATATACATATGTTAATATATATATATATATATATATATATATATTGCATTAATCCCCAAAGTAAAATAAAATTTTTAAAATGTTAATTTTTTGCCCAACATGACCAAAATTCACATTGGTCCAAAATTATTTTGTTTTTTTCTTTACTATATACACAACTCCTACATTATTTTTTCCCTATTTCTTTTTGGTCTATACTATACCTATACACCATTCATTCCAAATTTTACTACTATTATGTTATTAAAATCTATAATATTTTAATTTCTCTTTGTCCATACTTTTCTATTTATCATATATTTGCTTATTTTCCACTACCTATTAATCTACTAATTTTTCCCATTTATCCAATTTCCTTTTACATATGATTTTCCTATTTATCATATCCTTTTCTTTTTCACACTACCATTATGATCCACTAATATTTTACTTTTTATTTATCTATACTTTTCCTTTAACATATACTTTTCCTATTTATCATATACTTTTTATTTTCCACTACCTTTGATCTACTGATATTTTACTCCCTATTTATTCATACTTTCATTTATCATATCCTTTCTTATTTTCACCCTACTTTTATGATCTACTTATTTCCTCCATATTTATCCATATTTCTCCTATTTACATAACCCTATTTTTCATAATTTTTCATCATCTCTTCATATTTCTCCTGTCTCTATATCCCTATTTACCCTTTCTTTTTATCATAAATTTTTACAACGTATCTTCATCTCTTCATGTTTTTAATGATCCCTTTTTTATCTATCCCAACATTTATACTTTTTCTTATTTCATAATTCATCATCATCTTTTCTTCTAATGAAGCCCTATTTACATCAACATATTCTCCTACTTATCCTAAACCTATCCTAAATTATTAAGCTATCCTATGCTTTATTGTTTTCTAATATTTACAATAAGTTTTATTCCATTAAACACTACTCCTACTTTCCTGATTATTATAAACCTATCATTGTTAAATTGTTCTCTTCAATTTACAATAAGTTTTTATTTACTTATGGTTCCATTTCATTAACCCATCCTTGTTTTTTGCTAATATTTAATTTGTACAATTTTTCTATTCCTAAACCATCCTAATTTATGATGACGTCCCTATTTAACTCTCCTATCCTAATTTATTTTATCCCTATTTAATTCTATATTTTTCATGATCCTAATTTTGATTATATCCCTGTTCCACTAATTTATTTTACAGTATGTACACTTTTCTCCATTATTAAAATTTTCTCTCTGTAAAATCTTCTTATTTCCCTTTACGCTCTTTTTCCAAACTTATTTTCAAAGTTAATTATCATCATAGTTTTTCCTCCAATGTATCCTCCTTCATTCTTAAAACTCCTCTAAATTTTAATCTATCATTCCCCAAATTCTTCTTGGTTTCAATATACCCTTATTTTCCAACAAACCAAAAACCTTTTTCCATTTATACTTTTGCCCTTTTCTATAAAACCCTTATTTTCTTGATTTTTCTTTAGGTGGAATTTTATTAAATGTTCTCTTCTACTACTTATCTATGCCATATCCCTTGTTTATTCTTTCTGATTCTATTAATTCTGAATTTTCATTAACAATGCCTTCACCCTATCTTTCACTTCTTTGACATTTTATTTCAATCAATATCCTCTTCATAAACTTCACCCTCAAATTGATTTAGTCAACACTGTAACAATTTTATTTTTGCAGTAAGAATCCATTCATTAAACGTACAATGAATAGTAAAATACCTTTATTAATTAAAATAAATATTCGTAAAATCAAACTTTTATAGTATTATAATATCAAGGATTATTAGTCGAGTTGTTTCCGAGTTCGGTGTAATTTCACAGCCACTGGCGCGCGCGTGAGAGGTTCGAGAACTAAAATCCGGAACCTCCCACCATACAAAAGCAGGAGCGCACTCGTCGATAGTTAAAAGTAGCGTCAAGTTGCATTCTAAGAGAATGGCGAGTGACCTCCGAGTCGCTCTTGTTTGTGAAACACTTCCTGAGTAACGGTTAGTACCTAATCCACATTTTGTATATTCGTTGTCATATTAGCTAATTTACAAAAATTTAAAATTTTAAAGGCCGCAACGACCAAACTCGCCAACGAAACCCAAAATTGAAACCTGGATAACGTATATATCGCCACCACGTCGAAAATCGCAACTGTAAAATTTGAGACAACATGATCCCTTTGAAGTTACAATTTAGAAAGCTTAATTTGTTGGCTACGCAATGAAAAATTATTTTAGTAAATAAATTTAGACAACGGAAGATTACGTTACAAAGTAATGCTGCCGTGATCCAAGTAAGGAACCCCTTTGCTCCTACACCTGTGTTAAAGCATGGAAAGCAAGTATAATTAGTTGCTGTTCCCGCGCTGCGGGTAATTTCCATTACATCAAGGGACAACTGCTGCTCTTGGGTTCGTAATAGAATTAAGGATTTCCTGAGTACTTTCCTTCTGAAAGTACATTATTTCATTTTGTTTGTTAGACGTACAAAAATTTTATTCAGTTTACCTGTAAATAAGCTGGTTTTCCCCAGTATTAAAATTTGATTTCACTTAGTTTTGTAAAATGTGATACAATTGGCTTCAACGTAAATTTAACAGCTGCTATTACTCACCTGTTTTTTGAACAATGGTCAACAATTGCCCAATGGCTAACACATGTTTAGCATTTTAGTACAACCACTATTGATAACATTAGAGAATATCTTGGTGATTATTTTGACTTCAAACTAAATTTTAATTTGTTAAATTAAAGAGAAAATTTCGTATATTCATTTGTAAATGACTCCACAGATCGATTGGGTTATAAAGAAACTCTAGCATTTTTAGTTACATAGAATTATAAAATATTTGAGTAAGGATTAGTTGATAACCTTTACTACCAGTTTTGCAAGTACTTCAAATTTTTATTTTTATTTAATTACAATGATACTTTATTTACTGAAACCAAGAAAATTCTTATTAGTAAATTAATATTCTTCATTTAAAGTTTTTTATTCTGATCTAGTCTGATCAGACTTGGTAAACAAAAAGCAATAAGAACTAAAATTTTATGATCCCATTATGCAGAAAATATTCTCTATACTTTTAGGTATACTTGAGGGACGCAAATAGTGTTCCCATTTTTATGTGACTTAATTATTATTCTTTCTTACAGGAACAGCGTCTTATTCTGTTAAGACAAGTTTGTGTATCAACGAAGGCGATCTCTTTTTTGGGTCTCCAAGTCCGCCCTTAAAAATAGCTATGCCCCTAAAATAAATCAATTTGGACTTGGTGGCGCTGTTTGTTTTTTTGTTAAGTGTAACCCTCCATAGATTTCGACTTACCCCCATTGCTCATAGCTCTACCCAAGGAATAGACCCTAGTTACGTCGGAAGACTTTGTTTTGCTGACCCCCAACTTCTAGAGTCAGATGTATGTATTAAGAAGAGAGCATTAGTTAAGCTCAATTTAGGAAAGAATGTGACCGTTTGGGGTTAGCGATCAAGAAAATATAATACGTTTCACTAGCGCCCAACGCTTGGGGCTTCGAAATTTGTTTGATCAAAATTTATTTGGGGCTCGAAATTTGTTTGTTCAACGAGTAATTTGTTGAAATTCGTTCGTTCATAATTTAATTTAGCTCGAAAGTTGTTTGTTCATAATTTGATTTACCTTAAAATTTATTTGTTAAAAATTAATTTGCTTCGAAATTTATTTGTTCTAAATTTAATTTGATTCGAAGTTTGTTAGCTCTAAATTTATTTTCCTTTGAAGTCCATTTGTCCAAAAATTATTTTGCTCCGAAATTTGTTTGCTTAAGGTTTATTTGACACTTAGATTTGTTTGTTTGCTTTTGATAAAAGATTGGTTGTAACGGTAATCCCCATACACTCAATTCGTTAATTTGGTCAAATTTACTTTTGACTTTAGTTCTGTTTTGACCCCTTAAATTTTTTTGATATTGTTTTGGCAAAATAATTTTACCAAAAACATTTTTGATTTTTACCTTTAGTAGTACAAATTTGTTTTGATAGCTTTTGTAAGATTCGGATTAGTTAGATTTATCGGTTTGATTCCATTAGGTTGTAGTAACCATGTCGGAAAAATTCCAAATTGTTTGTCTACTTAAAGAAGAATTGGAGTATGAACTAAGAATCAGAGGAGTGGTAAGTGAGAGGCCAGTGTTGGAGAAACGGAAAATTTTAGGTAGATTGTTAGCTAAAGAAATAGATAAGCCTGGTTGTTTGGTTGACCTTTCGTGTTATGAAGTAGATTTTGCAACGGAAAGTAAAGAAATTTCAGTTTCAGTCGAGTCAGTTCGTAATATTGTGTCCGAGTTTGAGGGCGACTCATCAGACTCAATTTTTAGAAGAGCTTGTTCAAGGATAAACCACCTTTCGGGACGAGCTAAGCGTATGAAAATCCTTCAATAAATCCCGATGAAGCAATTAAGTTTAGAAATGAGACCGTAGCAACGATATTAACTCTTGAAGCTGAGTTGTACGATAAAATCAATAAAAGTACAGTGTCCATCTATTTAGATCGGTCCGTTGTAGTATCTCCTTTAGTTAGTGCACCTATCCATTCGACTTCGTATGTAACACCTTCAGTACCTATAGGTTCATGGCCTGTAAAATTCTCAGGTGACCCCAAACAACTACATTCATTTTTAGATAGAGTTAGCGATTTAGCACAATCTCGTAAGGTATCCGAAGCTGACTTATTTGGATCAGCATGTGAACTTTTGTGGGTGACGCTTTGGTTTGGTTTAGAACAGTGAAAAATTCTTTGCGAGACTGGAACTCCTTGTTAGAACGTTTAAGGGAAGATTTTCTACCTGGTTCTTCGGATGATGACATTTGGGAAAAGATCAGAAATCGTCGTCAAGGTAAAGACGAAAGGATTATTTTATTTGTCGCGCATATGCAAACCCTCTTTAGTAGACTGACCAACGAGCCAGCAGAAGTTACTAAAGTTAAAATGATTAGAAGAAATTTGGTTCCTGAATATATTTCGGCACTTGCATTGTCGGACATTCAAGATTTGTCGACCCTAGTAAATTTGTGTAAAAGGTTAGAAGAAGCTTCTTTGATGAAACTAAACTCGGTTTTGGCGTCTTCTAATAAACCTAATAAGATTTGCAACCCTCTAAGCATCCATATGAGAACAAACATCCTGGGTTGAATGAGAAAGTTTATGCTGTTAAGAGTAGGGTGTTTCAGAATAAATTAGTCAATCCTCAAGTAACAGTAGCGGATAAGAGCTCTTTAGAGTCCTCGGTTTGTAATTCCTTTAGTCCCGATAAGAGGAATCATTTTGTTTGTTGGAATTGCTCCCGTAGTGGACATTGGTTTAGAGATTGTAGAGCAACAAAAAAATTTTTGTTTTGGATGTGGTCGAAAAGGCGTTAAGGCAACGTCATGTCCACATTGTTCAAAAACCAGTAAGGCGGCAGGTACATAGTGGTCGGTATCCTGTTCCGCGTCATAAGGCTACAGTTATGATTTGTAAACAAGAAAAATACTTTAGTAAAGACGAGTGGTCGAGATGGCTTACAGTTGTTAAAATTTTGTCAGGACTCTTCGAAGCCTAAGAATAATACTCTGTTCATTGAGAAGCAGTGTGATAATCGACCCTACATTATGGTGAAATTAATAGATAGAGACATTACCGGTCTTCTGGATTCGGGATGCACTACCTCAGTAGTAGGATCCTTAGCACTTTCAATTGTTAGAGAATTAGACTTGAAAATTTTAGTTCAGCAAAACAGGTATCACTACAGCTGATGGTTCAATAAAGTCTGTTGTAGGCTCAGTAGATTTGCCAATTTGTATAGGTAATGATTGCCGCATCCTTAATGCATTAGTGGTTCCGTCCCTACCGCATACATTTATTTTCGGTAGTGACTTTGCAAAATTATTTGGTGTAGTTGCTGACTTTAGAAGTAATAATTGGTTTATCCAAAGCAATGTTGGGAACGACATAGGGTATATAGGTCCGTCTTCCATCCCTTTGAACACTGAAGATTCTTTATGTGGTTTACATGACCTCTCAGATGCTCAAAGTGCGCAAGCACAAGAGTTAATAAATTCATTTAGTGAGATTAGCAGCGACGATAGATTAGGACGAACTCACCTAATCGAATTGGACATAGACACAGGCAATGCCAAACCCTTCCACAAGAAACCATATGTCATGTCACCATATATGGGTAAGATATTGAATGAGGAATTGGACGACATGCTTAGACTTAAAGTTATAGAACCGTGTACTAGTCCGTGGTCCTCTCCAGTTTTGTTGGTTAAGAAGGCAGATGGAGAATATCGCTTCTGTTTTGATGGTAGAACCCTGAACGACTTAACTGTTCATGATTCGTACCCCTTGCGAACGTAGATAGAATTCTCAATATGTTGAGAGGTGCGAACTACATTTCGTCTCTGGATTTGAGAAAATCGTTTTGGCAAATCCTCTTAGTGAATCGTCTAAGGATAAGACTGCCTTCAGTGTTATCTCACGAGGACAATATAGATTTACATGCATGCCATTTGGGTTGAAGAATGCTGCAGACGCAACAGCGTTTAGTAGATGCAATTTTGGTCCACGTTTTGAACCCCATGTATTTTGCTATTTGGACGACATAATATTATGTTCGTCATCTTTTGAAGATCATCTAAAGTTATTAGTAGAGGTTAAGCAACGTTTAAAAGAAGCTAACCTTACCATAAATATAAGTAAATGTGAATTTTTAAAAAACACTTAAATTTTTGGGTTGTATAGTAGGTTCGAACTCACTTCGTACAGATCCCGATAAGGTGTCGGCGATGGTTAACTTTCCCGTCCGAAAACCACAACGGAAATTAAAAGGTTTATAGGAATGTGCAGCTGGTACAGGCGCTTTATAAAGAATTTTTCGTCTTTAGTTTCGCCTATTAATGACCTCATTAAAAGTAAGAAAAAAGGTCAAACTGTAAACTGGAGTGCGGAAGCAGAAAATTCATTTGTGCTAATCAAGCAAGCATTAGTTTCTGCACCTCTTCTTTCGCAGCCAGACTACTCGGCACCCTTTATCGTTGAGTGTGACGCAAGCAACACTGGGTTAGGAGCTGTGTTGATTCAGAATGTAAACGGAGAAGAGCGTGTAATTTCGTACGCAAGCAAAACCCTGAGCCGTACTGAGCGCAATTATTCCACCACTGAAAGAGAGTGTTTAGCGGTTATTTTGCAATTGAGAAATTTCGTCCGTGGGTAGAAGGAGTTCGATTCACCGTTGTCACCGATCATTTTCGTTACTTTGGTTGAGTAATCTTCAGAATCCAACTGGAAAACTCGCCAGATGGTCAGTTCGATTAAGGCAACACTCATTTGATTTGGTGCATAGAAAAGGAAAGTTCAATATAGTTCCAGATTGTCTTAGTCGTGGTGTTCCTTTAGAAAATCCAGAAGTTAACTTAGTAGAGATTAAACTTGATGCAGTAGACTTGTGGTATGAGTCTTTGAGAAAGAAAATTTTGTTGTCACCAAAGCTACCCACAATGGAAAGTAGAAGATGGGTTTATTTATAAGTTTATACCTTCCTTATTACCGCATTCGGCGAATGTTGTAGAGTGGAAATATTTGGTGCCAAAGTCTCAGCGCGTAGATGTCATTAAATCATGTCATGACCCCTTCAGCAGGACATTTTGGTTCCTTAAAAACTTTGTCTCGAGTCCAAGAATTGTATTATTGGCCAAAGATGATCTTTGACGTACGTAAATTTTGTAGGAAATGTTTGATTTGTGGTGCTCAAAACCACCCAATAGAGGTCCCCTTGGAATGATGGGAAAGGAGAAAGAAGTTGGACTACCATTCCAAACCATTGCATTAGATTTGATGGGTCCGTTTCCTCGTTCCAAACGCGGACATAAATGGCTCTTAGTTGTTGGTGATTGGTTCTCAAGTATTCGATTTTGCAACCTTTACGTAGTGCTACCGCACATTTGATCGAGAAGTTTTTGGAAGAAAAGGTATTTCTTGTCTACGGAGTACCACAATTTGTTTTTGTGATAATGGTCCACAATTAGTTGGACGTATTTTTAAAGCTTTGTGTGCAAGGTACGAAATTCAAAAATTTGGTATAACGCTGTTTATGCTCCCCAATGCAATTTTGTGGAAAGAATCAATAAGACAGTTGGTACAGCAATCCGTACATACGTAGAAAAACATGATACGTGGGATGTTGAGATATCAAAGATCCAATACGCGATCAACTCAGCAAAACATGAGTCCACCAACTATTCACCAAATTTTTAGTTTTTGGTCGTCAGGTACCTTTAAGTGGAAAAGCTTATAAGGATAATTTTATACCTGGTGAGGATGTTGATGTCGTCTCCAGTAGTAGACCTTCTTATGTTTTGGATCGTCAACTTTTGTTTGATATTTTGGAAGTGTCCGTGAAAATTTGCATGTAGCTTATCAACGTTCGTGTAAACGCTACAATCTTCGGAGAAGAGACATTTCATTCCGAGTCGGAGAGTATGTTTGGAGAACTAATAAAGTCCTCTCGAGTGCTAGTGATAAATTTTCCGCTAAGTTAGCTCCTAAGTTCGTTATGAGTAAAATTCGGAAAAAACATTCCAGTTTAGTATATGAGTTAGAAAACGAAGATGGAACAAGAGCAGGAAATGGCACATAAAGGACTTGAAACCAATTGGAGTATCGGATCCAAATGAAAATGATGATTTTGACGATTAATTCCGGTCCGGTCATCTCTTTGATATTAAGTAATGACGTAGTGGTCTGTTTTGTTTTGTTCCAATTCTTGATCTAGTGTCGGTCCACTAATATTGAGTATTTTGTTTGAGGAGTGAAATAAGTGGTTTGAGATTTTGTAAGTTTTGTAAGTTGAGGTGTGCCTTGGTGCACGCTGGTCGTTTTGCTCGCGCGTTGCTCGGAGATGTGTTTGGAGGATGTCTTTGACAGATATCCTTACAATGTAGAAGTAGGTGGGCTATTTAACTATTGGTCCTGATTTCTACATGTCAAGGTGGAGAGAATGAATTGTTCTTTCCTTGTTCCTTTTGACCGTTAGAAGTTCTTAGATTTGATAAGGTCAAAGTTGACTTGGTGATTTTCACCGTTTGGTCCATCACTAATGAGATCAGTTGTTCGTTAGCAATTAGTGATAGGATGATCAGTAGGGTGTAGGATTCTACAACCCTAACTGGGTTATTTTGGGTTTGAAATTTGATGAGTAACCTGATGGTCAGGTTACCTTTGTTTTGATTATCTCTTTGTAATAAAGTGATAATATTTTGTATTTGAATTTGTTAAGTAACCGTATGGTCAGGTTACCTTTGTTTTGATTATCTCTTTGTAATAAAGTGATAATATTTTGTATTTGAATTTGTTAAGTAACCGTATGGTCGGGTTACCTTCGTTTTGATTATCTCTTTGTAATAAAGTGATAATACTTTGTATTTGAATTTGATAAGTAACCTTTGATTAGGTCACTTTTGTTTTGGTTATCACCTTGTGATGATGCTTAAATTTAGACCTATTAGTAGGGTATTTCTTTTGATTCTCACCTTATAGTGATGATATTTTGAATGGTAATGCTGTTCTGATGAGGAAGCATTCCTGTTTTTTGTAAATAGAGCTAAATGAGCTCCTGGAAGTGAAGTTTTTTGAAATTAGAAGTAAATTGTAAGTGTTTGATTTTAGGTCAGAAATATTAGCCTTATTAGAAGTAGGAATCTCAAGTCAAGAAATTTTGTAAATTTAAATTCTTTGTCCCGTGGAGTGTTTGACTCTCTAATTTGACCCTCCCAATTTTGATTATTACCGATTGTGACTCCGATTTTGTCTCCCGATGGACGTCAGGTACACGTAGTTACCAACACTCTCAATTATAAATGAAGGTCCCCATTTGAGTAAATTTATAAAATTGCATAGTTGGTTAGGAAGATAGGAAAGGCTAGTATTGTTGTAAAAAAATTTTTTGTATTAGTTATATTTGAAGTTTTTTAAGAAAAAATTTTTTTCTTTTAGGAAGAGGTAGTGTAACAATTTTATTTTTGCAGTAGGAGAATCCATTCATTAAACGTACAATGAATAGTAAAATACCTTTATTAATTAAAATAAATATTCAAGTAACAATCAAACTTTTATAGTATTATAATATCAAGGATTATTAGTCGAGTTGTTTCCGAGTTCGGTGTAATTTCACAGCCACTGGCGCGCGTGAGAGGTTCGAGAACTAAAATCCGGAACCTCCCACCATACAAGAAAGCAGCGAGCGCACTCGTCGATAGTTAAGAAACGTTTTATATTTTCTTGATCGCTAACCCCAAACGGTCACATTCTTTCCTAAATTGAGCTTAACTAATGCTCTCTTCTTAATACATACATCTGACTCTAGAAGTTGGGGGTCAGCAAAACAA
Organism: Platerodrilus igneus; assembly: GCA_036346225.1. Lineage (NCBI taxonomy): Eukaryota > Metazoa > Arthropoda > Insecta > Coleoptera > Lycidae > Platerodrilus > Platerodrilus igneus. The sequence continues at coordinate 14,303,868 of JARFIW010001670.1, read as the reverse complement.
AGTCTTCCGACGTAACTAGGGGTCTATTCCTTGGGTAGAGCTATGAGCAATGGGGGTAAGTCGAAATCTATGGAGGTTACACTTAACAAAAAACAAACAGGCGCCACCAAGTCCAAATTGATTTATTTTAGGGGCATAGCTATTTTTTAAGGGCGGACTTGGAGACCCAAAAAAAAGAGATCGCCTTCGTTGATACACAAACTTGTCTTAACAGAATAAGACGCTGTTCCTGTAAGAAAGAATAATAATTAAGTCACATAAAAATGGGAACACTATTTGCGTCCCTCAAGTATACCTAAAAAGTATAGAGAATATTTTCTGCATAATGGGATCATAAAATTTTAGTTCTTATTGCTTTTTGTTTACCAAGTCTGATCAGACTAGATCAGAATAAAAAACTTTAAATGAAGAATATTAATTTACTAATAAGAATTTTCTTGGTTTCAGTAAATAAAGTATCATTGTAATTAAATAAAATAAAATTTGAAGTACTTGCAAAACTGGTAGTAAAGGTTATCAACTAATCCTTACTCAAATATTTTATAATTCTATGTAACTAAAAATGCTAGAGTTTCTTTATAACCCAATCAGATCTGTGTGAGTCATTTACAAATGAATATACGAAATTTTCTCTTTAGGTTAACAAACTTAAATTTAGTTTGAAGTCAAAATAATCACCAAGATATTCTCTAATGTTATCTATAGTGGTTGTACTAAAATGCTAAACATGTGTTAGCCATTGGGCAATTGTTGACGGCATTGTTCAAATAAACAGGTGACGTAATAGCAGCTGTTAATTTACGTTGCAGCCATATGTAGTCACATCTTTACAAAACTAAGTGAAATCAAATTTTGATACTGGGGAAAACCAGCTTATTTACAGGTAAACTGAATAACAATTTTTGTACGTCTAACAAACAAAATGAAATAATGTACTTTCAGAAGGAAAGTACTCAGGAAATCTTAATTCTATTACGAACCCAAGAGCAGCAGTTGTCCCTTGATGTAATGGAAATTACCTCGCAGCGCGGGAACAGCAACTAATTATACTTGCTTTCCATGCTTTAACACAGGTGTAGGAGCAAAGCGGGTTCCTTACTTGGATCACGGCAGCATTACTTTGTAACGTAATCTTCCGTTGTCTAAATTTATTTACTAAAATAATTTTTCATTGCGTAGCCAACAAATTAAGCTTTCTAAATTGTAACTTCAAAGGGATCATGTTGTCTCAAATTTTACAGTTGCGATTTTCGACGTGGTGTGCGATATATACGTTATCCATGCAGTTTTCTAATTTCTCATTGGGATTTCAAATGTGTCGTTGCGAGTTCAAATAGGTCGTTGCGAGTTCCAATGGGTCGTTGCGAGTTCAAATGGGTCGTTGCGCTAAATAAATTTTGTAAATTAGCTAATATGACAACGAATATACAAAATGTGGATTAGGTACTAACCGTTACTCAGGAAGTGTTTCACAAACATAGAGCGACTCGGAGGTCACTCGCCATTCTCTTAGAATGCAACTTGACGCTACTTTTAACTATCGACGAGTGCGCTCGCTGCTTTTTGTATGGTGGGAGGTTCCGGATTTTAGTTCTCGAACCTCTCACGCGCGCCCAGTGGCTGTGAAATTACACCGAACTCGGAAACAACTCGACTAATAATCCTTGATATTATAATACTATAAAAGTTTGATTGTTACTTGAATATTTATTTTAATTAATAAAGGTATTTTACTATTCATTGTACGTTTAATGAATGGATTCTCCTACTGCAAAAATAAAATTGTTACACTACCTCTTCCTAAAAGAAAAAAATTTTTCTTAAAAAACTTCAAATATAACTAATACAAAAAAATTTTTTTACAACAATACTAGCCTTTCCTATCTTCCTAACCAACTATGCAATTTTATAAATTTACTCAAATGGGGGACCTTCATTTATAATTGAGAGTGTGTTGGTAACTACGTGTACCTGACGTCCATCGGGAGACAAAATCGGGAGTCACAATCGGTAATAATCAAAATTGGGAGGGTCAAATTAGAGAGTCAAACACTCCACGGGACAAAAGAATTTAAATTTACAAAATTTCTTGACTTGAGATTCCTACTTCTAATAAGGCTAATATTTCTGACCTAAAATCAAACACTTACAATTTACTTCTAATTTCAAAAACTTCACTTCCAGGAGCTCATTTAGCTCTATTTACAAAAACAGGAATGCTTCCTCATCAGAACAGCATTACCATTCAAAATATCATCACTATAAGGTGAGAATCAAAAGAAATACCCTACTAATAGGTCTAAATTTAAGCATCATCACAAGGTGATAACCAAAACAAAAGTGACCTAATCAAAAGGTTACTTATCAAATTCAAATACAAAGTATTATCACTTTATTACAAAGAGATAATCAAAACGAAGGTAACCCGACCATACGGTTACTTAACAAATTCAAATACAAAATATTATCACTTTATTACAAAGAGATAATCAAAACAAAGGTAACCTGACCATCAGGTTACTCATCAAATTTCAAACCCAAAATAACCCAGTTAGGGTTGTAGAATCCTACACCCTACTGATCATCCTATCACTAATTGCTAACGAACAACTGATCTCATTAGTGATGGACCAAACGGTGAAAATCACCAAGTCAACTTTGACCTTATCAAATCTAAGAACTTCTAACGGTCAAAAGGAACAAGGAAAGAACAATTCATTCTTCCACCTTGACATGTAGAAATCAGGACCAATAGTTAAATAGCCCACCTACTTCTACATTGTAAGGATATCTGTCAAAGACATCCTCCAAACACATCTCCGAGCAACGCGCGAGCAAACGACCAGCGTGCACCAAGGCACACCTCAACTTACAAAACTTACAAAATCTCAAACCACTTATTTCACTCCTCAAACAAAATACTCAATATTAGTGGACCGACACTAGATCAAGAATTGGAACAAAACAAAACAGACCACTACGTCATTACTTAATATCAAAGAGATGACCGGACCGGAATTAATCGTCAAAATCATCATTTTCATTTGGATCTGATACTCCAATTGGTTTCAAGTCCTTTATGTGCCATTTCCTGCTCTTGTTCCATCTTCGTTTTCTAACTCATATACTAAACTGGAATGTTTTTCCGAATTTTACTCATAACGAACTTAGGAGCTAACTTAGCGGAAAATTTATCACTAGCACTCGAGAGGACCTTATTAGTTCTCCAAACATACTCTCCGACTCGGAATGAAATGTCTCTTCTCCGAAGATTGTAGCGTTTACACGAACGTTGATAAGCTACATGCAAATTTTCACGGACACTTCCAAAAATATCAAACAAAAGTTGACGATCCAAAACATAAGAAGGTCTACTACTGGAGACGACATCAACATCCTCACCAGGTATAAAATTATCCTTATAAGCTTTTCCACTTAAAGGTACCTGACGACCAAAAACTAAAAAATTTGGTGAATAGTTGGTGGACTCATGTTTTGCTGAGTTGATCGCGTATTGGATCTTTGATATCTCAACATCCCACGTATCATGTTCTTCTACGTATGTACGGATTGCTGTACCAACTGTCTTATTGATTCTTTCCACAAAATTGCATTGGGGAGCATAAACAGCGTTATACCAAATTTTTTGAATTTCGTACCTTGCACACAAAGCTTTAAAAATACGTCCAACTAATTGTGGACCATTATCACAAAAACAAATTGTGGTACTCCGTAGACAAGAAATACCTTTTCTTCCAAAACTTCTCGATCAAATGTGCGGTAGCACTACGTAAAGGTTGCAAAATCGAATACTTCGAGAACCAATCACCAACAACTAAGAGCCATTTATGTCCGCGTTTGGAACGAGGAAACGGACCCATCAAATCTAATGCAATGGTTTGGAATGGTAGTCCAACTTCTTTCTCCTTTCCCATCATTCCAAGGGGACCTCTATTGGGTGGTTTTGAGCACCACAAATCAAACATTTCCTACAAAATTTACGTACGTCAAAGATCATCTTTGGCCAATAATACAATTCTTGGACTCGAGACAAAGTTTTAAGGAACCAAAATGTCCTGCTGAAGGGGGTCATGACATGATTTAATGACATCTACGCGCTGAGACTTTGGCACCAAATATTTCCACTCTACAACATTCGCCGAATGCGGTAATAAGGAAGGTATAAACTTATAAATAAACCCATCTTCTAATTTCCATTGTGGGTAGCTTTTCGGTGACAACAAAATTTTCTTTCTCAAAGACTCATACCACAAGTCTACTGCATCAAGTTTAATCTCTACTAAGTTAACTTCTGGATTTTCTAAAGGAACACCACGACTAAGACAATCTGGAACTATATTGAACTTTCCTTTTCTATGCACCAAATCAAATGAGTGTTGCCTTAATCGAACTGACCATCTGGCGAGTTTTCCAGTTGGATTCTGAAGATTACTCAACCAAAGTAACGAAAATGATCGGTGACAACGGTGAATCGAACTCCTTCTACCCACGGACGAAATTTCTCAATTGCAAAAATAACCGCTAAACACTCTCTTTCAGTGGTGGAATAATTGCGCTCAGTACGGCTCAGGGTTTTGCTTGCGTACGAAATTACACGCTCTTCTCCGTTTACATTCTGAATCAACACAGCTCCTAACCCAGTGTTGCTTGCGTCACACTCAACGATAAAGGGTGCGAGTAGTCTGGCTGCGAAAGAAGAGGTGCAGAAACTAATGCTTGCTTGATTAGCACAAATGAATTTTCTGCTTCCGCACTCCAGTTTACAGTTTGACCTTTTTTCTTACTTTTAATGAGGTCATTAATAGGCGAAACTAAAGACGAAAAATTCTTTATAAAGCGCCTGTACCAGCTGCACATTCCTATAAACCTTTTAATTTCCGTTGTGGTTTTCGGACGGGGAAAGTTAACCATCGCCGACACCTTATCGGGATCTGTACGAAGTGAGTTCGAACCTACTATACAACCCAAAAATTTAAGTGTTTTTTTTTAAAAATTCACATTTACTTATATTTATGGTAAGGTTAGCTTCTTTTAAACGTTGCTTAACCTCTACTAATAACTTTAGATGATCTTCAAAAGATGACGAACATAATATTATGTCGTCCAAATAGCAAAATACATGGGGTTCAAAACGTGGACCAAAAATTGCATCTACTAAACGCTGTTGCGTCTGCGCAGCATTCTTCAACCCAAATGGCATGCATGTAAATCTATATTGTCCTCGTGAGATAACACTGAAGGCAGTCTTATCCTTAGACGATTCACTAAGAGGATTTGCCAAAACGATTTTCTCAAATCCAGAGACGAAATGTAGTTCGCACCTCTCAACATATTGAGAATTCTATCTACGTTCGCAAGGGGTACGAATCATGAACAGTTAAGTCGTTCAGGGTTCTACCATCAAAACAGAAGCGATATTCTCCATCTGCCTTCTTAACCAACAAAACTGGAGAGGACCACGGACTAGTACACGGTTCTATAACTTTAAGTCTAAGCATGTCGTCCAATTCCTCATTCAATATCTTACCCATATATGGTGACATGACATATGGTTTCTTGTGGAAGGGTTTGGCATTGCCTGTGTCTATGTCCAATTCGATTAGGTGAGTTCGTCCTAATCTATCGTCGCTGCTAATCTCACTAAATGAATTTATTAACTCTTGTGCTTGCGCACTTTGAGCATCTGAGAGGTCATGTAAACCACATAAAGAATCTTCAGTGTTCAAAGGGATGGAAGACGGACCTATATACCTATGTCGTTCCCAACATTGCTTTGGATAAACCAATTATTACTTCTAAAGTCAGCAACTACACCAAATAATTTTGCAAAGTCACTACCGAAAATAAATGTATGCGGTAGGGACGGAACCACTAATGCATTAAGGATGCGGCAATCATTACCTATACAAATTGGCAAATCTACTGAGCCTACAACAGACTTTATTGAACCATCAGCTGTAGTGATACCTGTTTTTGCTGAACTAAAAATTTTCAAGTCTAATTCTCTAACAATTGAAAGTGCTAAGGATCCTACTACTGAGGTAGTGCATCCCGAATCCAGAAGACCGGTAATGTCTCTATCTATTAATTTCACCATAATGTAGGGTCGATTATCACACTGCTTCTCAATGAACAGAGTATTATTCTTAGGCTTCGAAGAGTCCTGACAAAAATTTTTAACAACTGTAAGCCATCTCGACCACTCGTCTTTACTAAAGTATTTTTCTTGTTTACAAATCATAACTGTAGCCTTATGACGCGGAACAGGATACCGACCACTATGTACCTGCCGCCTTACTGGTTTTTGAACAATGTGGACATGACGTTGCCTTAACGCCTTTTCGACCACATCCAAAACAAAAATTTTTTTGTTGCTCTACAATCTCTAAACCAATGTCCACTACGGGAGCAATTCCAACAAACAAAATGATTCCTCTTATCGGGACTAAAGGAATTACAAACCGAGGACTCTAAAGAGCTCTTATCCGCTACTGTTACTTGAGGATTGACTAATTTATTCTGAAACACCCTACTCTTAACAGCATAAACTTTCTCATTCAACCCAGGATGTTTGTTCTCATATGGATGCTTAGAGGGTTGCAAATCTTATTAGGTTTATTAGAAGACGCCAAAACCGAGTTTAGTTTCATCAAAGAAGCTTCTTCTAACCTTTTACACAAATTTACTAGGGTCGACAAATCTTGAATGTCCGACAATGCAAGTGCCGAAATATATTCAGGAACCAAATTTCTTCTAATCATTTTAACTTTAGTAACTTCTGCTGGCTCGTTGGTCAGTCTACTAAAGAGGGTTTGCATATGCGCGACAAATAAAATAATCCTTTCGTCTTTACCTTGACGACGATTTCTGATCTTTTCCCAAATGTCATCATCCGAAGAACCAGGTAGAAAATCTTCCTTAAACGTTCTAACAAGGAGTTCCAGTCTCGCAAAGAATTTTCACTGTTCTAAACCAAACCAAAGCGTCACCCACAAAAGTTCACATGCTGATCCAAATAAGTCAGCTTCGGATACCTTACGAGATTGTGCTAAATCACTAACTCTATCTAAAAATGAATGTAGTTGTTTGGGGTCACCTGAGAATTTTACAGGCCATGAACCTATAGGTACTGAAGGTGTTACATACGAAGTCGAATGGATAGGTGCACTAACTAAAGGAGATACTACAACGGACCGATCTAAATAGGTGGACTCTGTACTTTTATTGATTTTATCGTACAACTCAGCTTCAAGAGTTAATATCGTTGCTACGGTCTCATTTCTAAACTTAATTGCTTCATCGGGATTTATTGAAGGATTTTCATACGCTTAGCTCGTCCCGAAAGGTGGTTTATCCTTGAACAAGCTCTTCTAAAATTGAGTCTGATGAGTCGCCCTCAAACTCGGACACAATATTACGAACTGACTCGACTGAAACTGAAATTTCTTTACTTTCCGTTGCAAAATCTACTTCATAACACGAAAGGTCAACCAAACAACCAGGCTTATCTATTTCTTTAGCTAACAATCTACCTAAAATTTTCCGTTTCTCCAACACTGGCCTCTCACTTACCACTCCTCTGATTCTTAGTTCATACTCCAATTCTTCTTTAAGTAGACAAACAATTTGGAATTTTTCCGACATGGTTACTACAACCTAATGGAATCAAACCGATAAATCTAACTAATCCGAATCTTACAAAAGCTATCAAAACAAATTCGTACTACTAAAGGTAAAAATCAAAAATGTTTTTGGTAAAATTATTTTTGCCAAAACAATATCAAAAAATTTAAGGGTCAAAACAGAACTAAAGTCAAAAGTAAATTTGACCAAATTAACGAATTGAGTGTATGGGATTACCGTTACAACCAATCTTTTATCAAAAGCAAACAAACAAATCTAAGTGTCAAATAAACCTTAAGCAAACAAATTTCGAGCAAAATAATTTTTGGACAAATGGACTTCAAAGGAAAATAAATTTAGAGCTAACAAACTTCGAATCAAATTAAATTTAGAACAAATAAATTTCGAAGCAAATTAATTTTTAACAAATAAATTTTAAGGTAAATCAAATTATGAACAAACAACTTTCGAGCTAAATTAAATTATGAACGAACGAATTTCAACAAATTACTCGTTGAACAAACAAATTTCGAGCCCCAAATAAATTTTGATCAAACAAATTTCGAAGCCCCAAGCGTTGGGCGCTAGTGAAACGTATTATATTTTCTTGATCGCAACCCCAAACGGTCACATTCTTTCCTAAATTGAGCTTAACTAATGCTCTCTTCTTAATACATACATCTGACTCTAGAAGTTGGGGTCAGCAAAACAAAGTCTTCCGACGTAACTAGGGTCTATTCCTTGGGTAGAGCTATGAGCAATGGGGGGTAAGTCGAAATCTATGGAGGGTTACACTTAACAAAAAACAAACAGGCGCCACCAAGTCCAAATTGATTTATTTTAGGGGCATAGCTATTTTTTAAGGGCGGACTTGGAGACCCAAAAAGAGATCGCCTTCGTTGATACACAAACTTGTCTTAACAGAATAAGACGCTGTTCCTGTAAGAAAGAATAATAATTAAGTCACATAAAAATGGGAACACTATTTGCGTCCCTCAAGTATACCTAAAAGTATAGAGAATATTTTCTGCATAATGGGATCATAAAATTTTAGTTCTTATTGCTTTTTGTTTACCAAGTCTGATCAGACTAGATCAGAATAAAAACTTTAAATGAAGAATATTAATTTACTAATAAGAATTTTCTTGGTTTCAGTAAATAAAGTATCATTGTAATTAAATAAAAATAAAAATTTGAAGTACTTGCAAAACTGGTAGTAAAGGTTATCAACTAATCCTTACTCAAATATTTTATAATTCTATGTAACTAAAATGCTAGAGTTTCTTTATAACCCAATCAGATCTGTGTGAGTCATTTACAAATGAATATACGAAATTTTATCTTTAGGTTAACAAACTTAAATTTAGTTTGAAGTCAAAATAATCACCAAGATATTCTCTAATGTTATCTATAGTGGTTGTACTAAAATGCTAAACATGTGTTAGCCATTGGGCAATTGTTGACAATAGTGAACAAACAAACAGGTGATGTAATAGCAGCTGTTAATTTACGTTGCAGCCATATGTAGTCACATCTTTACAAAACTAAGTGAAATCAAATTTTGATACTGGGGAAAACCAGCTTATTTACAGGTAAACTGAATAACAATTTTTGTACGTCTAACAAACAAAATGAAATAATGTACTTTCAGAAGGAAAGTACTCAGGAAATCCTTAATTCTATTACGAACCCAAGAGCAGCAGTTGTCCCTTGATGTAATGGAAATTACCTCGCAGCGCGGGAACAGCAACTAATTATACTTGCTTTCCATGCTTTAACACAGGTGTAGGAGCAAAGCGGGTTCCTTACTTGGATCACGGCAGCATTACTTTGTAACGTAATCTTCCGTTGTCTAAATTTATTTACTAAAATAATTTTTCATTGCGTAGCCAACAAATTAAGCTTTCTAAATTGTAACTTCAAAGGGATCATGTTGTCTCAAATTTTACAGTTGCGATTTTCGACGTGGTGTGCGATATATACGTTATCCATGCAGTTTTCTAATTTCTCATTGGGATTTCAAATGTGTCGTTGCGAGTTCAAATAGGTCGTTGCGAGTTCCAATGGGTCGTTGCGAGTTCAAATGGGTCGTTGCGCTAAATAAATTTTGTAAATTAGCTAATATGACAACGAATATACAAAATGTGGATTAGGTACTAACCGTTACTCAGGAAGTGTTTCACAAACATAGAGCGACTCGGAGGTCACTCGCCATTCTCTTAGAATGCAACTTGACGCTACTTTTAACTATCGACGAGTGCGCTCGCTGCTTTCTTGTATGGTGGGAGGTTCCGGATTTTAGTTCTCGAACCTCTCACGCGCGCGCCAGTGGCTGTGAAATTACACCGAACTCGGAAACAACTCGACTAATAATCCTTGATATTATAATACTATAAAAGTTTGATTGTTACTTGAATATTTATTTTAATTAATAAAGGTATTTTACTATTCATTGTACGTTTAATGAATGGATTCTCCTACTGCAAAAATAAAATTGTTACAGACTGCTTGACTATTAATCAATTTGAGGGTGAAGTTGATATGAAGAGGGATATTGATAGTGAAATAAAATGTCCAAAAGAAGTGAAAGATAGGGTGAAGGCATTGTTAATGAAAAATTCAGAATTAATAGAATCAGAATCCAGAATAATAGCAACGGGATATGTGCATAGATCAGAAGTAGTAGAAGCAGAGACATTTAATAAAATTCCACCTAAAAGAAAATCAAGAAAATATATCGGGTTTTATAGAAAAGGGCAAAAGTATAAATGTGAAAAGGTTCCTTTTGGTTTGTTGGAAAATAAGGGTATATTGAAACCGAATGAAGAATTTGGGAATGATAGATTAAAATTTAGAGGAGTTTTAAGACATGAAGGAGGATACATTAGGAGGAAAAACTATGATGATAACTTAACTTCAGAAAATAAGTTTGGAAAAAGAGCGTATAAGGGAAATAAGAAGATAAGCTTATTGCAGAGAGAAAATTTTTAATAATGGAGAAAAGTGTACATACTGTAAAATAAATTAGTGGAGACAGGGATATAATCATAAATTAGGATGGGCATAGACAAATATGAGAATTAAATAGGGATATAAATAAATTAGGATAGGAGAGTTAAATAGGGACGTCATCATAAATTAGGATAGGTTTAGGAATAGAAAATTGTACAAATTGGAAATATTAGACAACAAAAAGCATAGGATGGGTTAATGAAAATGGAACTATAAGTAAATAAAAACTTATTGTAAATATGAGAGAACAATGAAGCATATGATAGGTTTATAATAATCAGGAAAGTAGGAGTAGTGTGGGTTAATGGAATAAAACTTATTGTAAATATTAGAAAACAATAAAGCATAGGATAGCTTAATAATAATTAGGATAGGTTTAGGATAAGTAGGAGTAGCATATGTTGATGTAAATAGAAGCGGTTCATTAGATATAAGAAAAGATGATGATGAATTATGAGAAATAAGAAAAAGTATAAATAAGTTGGGATAGATAAATAAAAGGGGATCATTAAAAACATGAAGAGATGAAGATACGTTGTAAAAATTTATGATAAATAAGAAAGGTATGTAAATAGGGATATAGAGACAGGAGAAATATGAAGAGATGATGAAAAATTATGAAAAATAGGAAAAGTATATGTAAATAGGAGAAATATGGATAAATATGGAGTGAAATATTAGTAGATCATAATAAGTAGGGTGAAAATAAGAAAAGGATATGATAAATAGGAAAAGTATGAATAAATAGGGAGTAAAATATCAGTAGATCATATCAGGTAGTGTGAAAATAAAAAAAGTATATGATAAATAGGAAAAGTATATGTTAATAGGAAAAGTATAGATAAATAAAAAGTAAAATATTAGTGGATCATAATAGGTAGTGTGAAAATAAGAAAAGGATATGATAAATAGGAAAATCATATGTAAATAGGAAAAGTATGGATAAATGGGGAGTGAAATATTAGTAGATCATAATAGGTAGTGTGAAAATAAGCAAATATATGATAAATAGAAAAAGTATGGACAAAGAGAAATTAAAATATGAGTAGATTTTAATAACATAATAGTAGTAAAATTTGGAATGAATAGGTGTATAGGTATAGTATAGACCAAAATAGAAATAGAAACTATATAGTAGAGCATATATGTTATTAAGATTTTGCTTGTCTATTTTAAAGATCAAACTATTGTCATGATTTTTTATATGGTTCGATTCCAAGAACTGTCTGTTTACATAATTGACCTCTTTATTTAAAATTTTTGTATCATTCCAGTTTGCTATATGTTGGGTATCATGAGTATGAGATGCAAGAGCACAAGATTTTTTTCCAATTTTCGCATCGCTTCTGAGCTGTGTGAGCCAGAATTTTAACCATAGGTTTGTTTGTCCCGTATAAGACGTTACATGAGCATTTAATTCTATAAACTATGTTACTACATAGTCCCTTATCAGTCCCATCTTTAACAGTAGTGAAGAGATTGTTAATCGATCTTTTGTAGGCGTAAACAATTTTTATGTTGTCATTAGATAAAGTTTTTTTTATTGCCTGCGTAAGGTTATCAATATATGGCAATTTTTTATAAGCCACATTGTTCTGGGGGTTTTTAATATGGGTTCTTGTATTTTAAAGATCAGTTTCTTTAAGAGAATTTTCGGGTAGACATTATTTTCTAGAGTATGTTGAAGTAGCTTGACATTTTCGGTTATAAACTCAGAATCACATATTTTTGGGATACGGTATTTACGTTCGAAATACCATAAGATTTATATATATATATATATATATATATATATATATTTATATATATATATATATATATATATATATATATTATATATATATAAATATATATTGCTGTGATATACTCCTTTGAATGCGGGAACTGGGTCCTTTCAACAAAAAATTCTAGTCCCACCGATTGGGCGTCATAAACTGCTGTGATCCTGTTTTCGCCTCGGCTGCTCACCTAATTTTATAAACCTCCTCATTCATAAAAGTAACCAACACATTCCTACCACAAACATCAACGTTAACTCTATTTAAATCAATATTCAGAATACATTAAATTTTCAAATTAAATTTCAGCATAAAATTCAGTTTTAAAAAGAATTTCAAGATTAATTTTATTATCATTTTAATGTGCATCCAGAATTAAAGTCCTTGTTGGATGCCTACTAATTAATATAACAATATAAGCAGACCGGAGTCTGAGTATAAAGGAGCATCTACCACCCTTTACGTTAATTAACCAGGTTCGTCTAATTGAGCTCAAAGACATACCCAAAGTTTCATCATAATTCAGAACATCAATACTAAATACCCCTTTCTACTTAAACAAGCAAATTTCATTTTAAAATTAAAATTTTATGGTTAGTACAATTTCACTAATGTCCATTTAAAGTAAATCAATTATAAAGTTATTCAACACACACAAAAATGTCAAACAAAATAGTATAATTTACCTGAAGGTTACTGTCCTCGAAGCTTCAATGTACATCGTCCCTTTAGTTAATCACACCATTCCAACAGGATTATATTTACGGCTTCTAATTCTCAACGCTTTTAAAATTTTCTCCATCACCATTTATTTAAAGTTGTTTCTGGGCTTTTCCGGAACTCATCTGTGTATATCTGACCCTGGTTTTGTGGATCCAGACACGTATTTGAACCATTTAATTATTAACACCCCCAAAAAATAGCAAAGAAATTCATGCGTCTTTCACCAATATACGCCAAAACTGCCTACTTTTGTGTATACATTTGTCGTTGTAAATTTTGCTAATTGGTACAGTAATACTAAATTTTATTACCTTGTATCTAAGTGCACTGAAGTACATTCATGTTAGCACGTAAATAACAAACTATTTTGAATCACTAAAATATACGAGCAAAATTTTAAATTATTTTATCAAACTAAAATGCACTGTTTAACATCTTGAATCAAGTCGCGGATGTAAGAGCTTTTAACGCATCGAATAGTCAAAAGTCTAAGAGGCCGAAATTCATATTACCACCGGTATATATAGCAAAAGCCTGTCTGTCGGTCTGTTCCCCAAAACAGACAATTCTTAAGAATTTCTCATTCTATGTTCCCAGTCCGTCGCTCGCGCGTCAGTTTTACGAATTTTTCACTCGCCCCATTTAAATATCAGAAATTCTCACGGCACGCAAACATGTCCGAGAAAAACTAATTAATTTTGTACAGAAATTGTTGTTTCTACCTCTGATATTTGCATCCTATTTTCAACCAATTGTGACCCTCGTGACGTTGCTTAAATCACGCCTTTTACTATATGTGTCTTTGCTTGACGCATTTTCTCTTTCCTTTTCTAACCTGTTCGTATTGGTGCAAATTGATATTCTTTATTATCGATTATATTTTAGTCAATGTGGACTATCTGGGTTAAATAACCCCGTATCGCACATTCTCGTGAATATTAAGCCCCGGTTTCTCCAAGATTCTTTGAAACCATTTGTTATTTACACAATTTTTGCCGTACGTGATATTTAAACTACGCAGGTGTTCAAAATAATATTAATTCTCAGAGCTTTTTAAATAAACCCTGTTTTGTATTTCGTGCTAAAGCATCTGACCGTTTCCAATATCCTTAGAATCGACATGTTTATCTAAACAAATTAAACTGAAATTGCCTTTTAAAATACGCAGGTGTGTTCAAACATCCTACTTCTAACTAACACTTCTAGGATTTGCACTTTATTGGGTTTTTACAAGTTTCTATAGATATTATCTGTACGTTTTGTTCAATACCGGTTACTTGAAATAGAGTTAATTAAGATAAATTTTGCACGTAATTTCCATTTGTTTAGGAATAATTACATTACACGCAGAGCTTTTTAATACTGCTTCTTTTGATATAAAGCGTCTTGTACATGATTTAAATCTCTTATGTTTAATGAAACTAATAAATTTTTTATGCTTCACGGTTTTAATAACGCGTATTATCTAATAATATTCCTTATACACGGTGATTAAAATTATTTGATGTGATTATTTAATTTTCTACCCTGGTCTAAATATGAGTAATATATATATATATATATATATATATATAAAAATATATAACATTTTATTTTTTAGTTTATTGGACACCTTATTGCGCTCTCCCTAAGGCAACAATCCATATCTGAAATAAATCATCTTCTTAATATGTGCTGGAAAACAAGTGTTTGTTCTCCAAAACTAAAAATTGCTTTAGACAAAATTCTGACCAGCTGTCTCCTTTTGCAAAAACTTCTGCTTGTAATGTTTGTTACGGCTGCCCTGATGGTATTACTGACAGCTCTATTGAAATTTGATGTGGCACTAGGGACATGGAATATGGATTCAAGCATCCGCTTATATAAACTAAAAGTATTATTGCAAATGATTTATATTCCTTGTATAACTGTAAATGAATATTCGTTCATCAGTATCTATATAACTTGTTGCTTTGAAATAATCGTGCAATGCAGAATTTTGGGACATCATTTTAAAATGCTAGATGCAGCTCGGACGAGCAGTAAAGTAGACGTAGAAAGCTATAACAATCTTCGAAGTTACATTGAACATCAGGTGTTCATACAAAGGTATTACAAATACAATTAATAGAATACGTTTTAGTTGGATTGTTTAGATTTTTAAAGAGCCTTCAACTTATTTATTCGCCAATCATTGCAATGGATTATTTTGCTATGACGACGTTCATATGCACTGTACTATATATTTCAATAGAGAGGTAAGGATAAAGTATGTACATTTAGTGTAATTTTACACCAACGACTTGTAGTGAAAACGCATCAACATCTTTAAAATATGTGCAATACGCATTTGCCGTTCTTATCGGCTTGATGTTTTACTTTATTCCGATGGAATATGCTTTAGATGAAGTAAACTAGTAATTACTCTTGATTAGTTTCAGAAATGCTGATTGTCACAAATTTCAGATGAACGGCATTACAAATGCAGTATATGATTCAAATTGGTATTCTAACAATGGAAATGAAGTTCAAAAATGCATCCCATTTGTAATACAAAGAGCAAATAACCAGCGCACATTCTGTGCTGTTGGTTTGTTTAAAATTAATGCGGCGGCTTCGATGACGGTAAGTATTGCCACTTGGTTTTTAACTACAAACTCCAGTCAACAAAACTATATAGTAGTATCCGAATTTAAACACCAGAAAGGAAATCAAAAATCAAAAGCGGTAAGTAGACTAACTAATGAAGAAGGTAAATACAAACTTGCGGTGTACTGTTTTTCAGTCATCTGTTATTAGTTTGGAAGTGCTATATTTGTCAATTCCTTGACTTTATTTGTCGAAACCAATTCAAATTACTTTTAATTTTGTTGATTTGGAAACCGTAATTTTGTTAATGTAATATGCTGGTGTGAAGGTGTGTTCGAGTTTGTATTGTTTGCAAAATGTGCTTTATGCCTGTACAGGTGGTTCAGTTTTCGTTGAATTTGGGCAGTGAAAACTTAAAAAATAAATTAGAAATATTAATTCCTGGTGGCAGTAAGATGTGGCTCACAGGCGAAGAGTGGTCGTATTCCCTCCCGGAAGCTTTTTTAGCCATTATTTCCACCCCTACATAACTGCGGGACTCATTTACTTGGGCAGTTGCATGGATCAGACAGCTTTGCGTATTACTGCTAATCCGAATGTTCCGGGTTCAATTCCAGGCACAGACCGCTTGTTAAATGTTAGGCGAACATTTTCCTCATTTGGATGAGACGATAATGTAGGTCTGATGCGTGAATGCTGTCGCACAAGTGCACATTAGAGATTCATACCTTACCTGGAATTGCAGAAGTCCGGCAAAATTCAAAAATTGTATGTACAAGAACTCGCTTCTTGGCCAATGTAGTACCTTCGTGTGGAGCATTAGAAAATCAAATGTAGTGACTTCATTTATAGGTAGCTACTTGGATTTGAAATGTTCGCATATAACTGCTGATCCCAAGATCCGAGTTCGATTCGCGACACGAACAGCTTGAAAAATCTTAGGCATACATTTTTCACAAAAATACGCCTTCGTTCGGATGAGAGGTAAAATATAGTTCAGTGTGTGGGTGTTTATTATTTAAAAATTTCGAATTTAACAACTATTTATAGAAGCTTGGTCAGATCAAATTCTGTGTATTCGGAATTTTTAATTCAAAGGACACTCCATTTATTGTAAGACCTACACCACAGAATTAAGAATTCTGGAATAACTACATTAATTTATAAATAATTTGAGGAATGCAATAATATAACAGCTAGTATGCAAAGACAGCAGACTTAAAAAAACATATTCATAGCATAAGTCTGAAATACGTAAAATTGGAGTTAACAACGTTTAGAATGTAGCAAATCTGTTACGAATAGAACACAAAACTATAGAATGTACAACGTCATCTTTCTCATATATGCGATTTTAGATTTTTCTACCTGATATATAGTTGCCGATTTCCATAGCTATAAGTTTAAGTAATATAATATACCTAATAAATCCACAATTAATAATAAGGAACAACTAAATTTAAGAAAAAAATGACCTGGAAACGTAACGAGTGCTTGCTGCTGGCGCGCTTTGTCTTTGCTTTGAATCATGAGGACACAAATAGAAAAATTGTTATCCAAACATAGACCTACCCTATCGACGATTACAACAAAAATCCACAAAATAAAAATATCACCTACCCAAAAACACCCTAAATTGGTTGGTGAGCCTTGAAGTCGTTATTCGTAGCTGCTAGGGCTGCTTCAGTAAATCCATCTTATAAAAATAAAAGAGAAGACAAACTGAATAAAATGCTCCTCATTTGTTTTTTTAATTCTCTATCCGAAGGTACTATATTGACCAGGAAGCAAGTCTTGTTTACCTGGAAGTTTTGAATTTTCTCCAACATTTGCTAATAAGAATCTTTAGCGAGCGAGACAACACATACGTGGAACCTACATTTTACCTCTCATCCGAACGATATCATAAACAAAGACGAACTATGTTACAGCATATGAAGGAGGGAGATGCATAGGTCAAATATCAGTAAGACTTCGTAACGAACAAGGAGACAAAGATAAACAAGAAAATATAAGCAGAAGTAAGATAAAAGATGTTTGAGGTTTACGAGGCCAGGTAAGCTTTGTTGTTAGTTTCAAAAGCATTGTAAGAACAGAGCGGAGCAGCCGAGGTAAACTTCACGAGTCCAAGGAGCTAAACTTTACAATATATGGCTTCCCAACAAAAGAGGCTCGAGTAAATAGAGCCTAGAGTTCACAATAATATATATAGTATAATATACATGTACATATTATCATGGGAAGTAGTCCAAATCAAACAACAGACACTGATTGAAAATTTAATCAACACCTAACGTTTCGGTACATTCCTTTTGTACCTTTTTCAAAGGCTAAAATGGAGACAGAAAATTCGAAATTAGCAAAAAATACATAACATGTCGCTAACTACTTACATTGACAAAATTATATTAAGGAGATTGAAAACAAATTACTGCACGATTCACATTATAACTGTGGGTCAAAAATATTAAAAATTAAAATTTGCCTGAAGGGCAGCATCATGCCACGATGGCCGTTAAAAAGTAAAGGCAAAGTTGATAATGACAAATTCTATAAAAGTGACAGGACACGTTCCGAAAATGGCAATGATTACATAACCTAAAGGAAGATACCTAACGTTGTTTAAAAATGTCCTTACTATATAGAGCAGAGTAAACATTATGTACCCTATCAATATCAATCTTATTATTGATAGGATTAATTTCACTATTAATATAAAAAGACTCGATGAAAAGCCTCGTCTTGTAATTGGTTTCGTTCTCCAAAATGGCGGTGTCATCGAAAAGTGGTGTATGACTGGTTGCAGCAACATGAGCAGACAATGCACATTTAGTGGAGTTAATCTTACAATCACTCCTGTGCTGGGTTAAACGACTCTTCAGCCACTGGCTAGTCTGACCAATGTAACTATTATTGCAGCTACACGTGATCTTGTAGACAACGTTGCTGTTCAACAGTTTCGGAGTACGATCCTTTAATTTGGTAAACAACTTCTGAATAGAAAAATTGTATTCATAAACAATGGGGATCTTAGGTATTAAATGAATTTAAATTCAATTAATACTTGGCTTATAGCCCTAATTTTGATCGTAGCTTCTTGTCTATAACTGACATAAGTCAAAAACTTGACAATGTCAGATATAATTGACAAAAATGCCAAACGTAATTGAAAGTTAGGTTCATGTATAGTTGTGTACACGATTTAAATTTGTAAATTTCCCAATTGTGTCATCGGTCCCGGTGGCGTAATTGGTAAACGCATAGTTCCGGCAAAACCAGGATACAGGTTCAAATCCAGTCCAAGACCTTATATTTTCATCTTTCAATTACTAGTTCGATTTGAAATGATTATTTGGGCTTATATATATATATATATATATATATATATATATATACTCTTTCAAGCAGACCACAAAAGCTATACTTTTTGAAATTTTCTTTGTAATGAATCTAAAAAAAAAAAAATCTAAGACGCATGTACGCTTTACAACCAAACTTACGTAAATTTTATAAAAGGAAAATATATATTTTAAACTAAATGGTTGAAAAAATTTCTATTAAAGTTTATATTAGTGTGTACTGTCAACATTTCTCAAGTAAATTCGATTATCTCGAAAACTAAATGAGATATCAAAAAGCGTATAGCATATTTGTAATCAGCGTAAAAAACTAAACAAGGTGCATATATATCATTTATTGTATCATTATGGGAATATGGCAACGGACGACGGCGGCAACGGCGGCGACGACGACGTAGCGATTATATTAATCTAACTTACTTCGTAAGTTTGGTTGATATGCTATAATTTCTATTTGTTCTAGGTACTTAGGTTGTCATGGTCAATGTGTACCCTTCTTCGGGCTTTACGAATTAAGAACCTACGGACTACCTAAGCACTTGGAACCACTCAATGGTTTACTGCAATAACGAAATGGTATTAATCTAAAAATCTGTAATTTTGATATTTTTATATGCATATTTATTGTTTATAATTTTATTGTTTATAATTTTATTGTATAATATATATGATTGTATGCAAACTATTTCTTAAATCGATACTTGCATGTTCATGATAACATCGCGGACGAAGCATTGCGCAAATAAATACAATATGTAGATACGTTTTTGAATCTTGTACAAATATGCACCACGGTAAGGAGTTATTTCTGCAAAGTTTGAAATTGGATGTAAAAAATAATGCGGGGTATCAACAATATAGAAGAAGGTTAGCAATACGCTCTTGTTATTTACCCAATTGAGTTCTTTTCGCAAACAAAGGTAGATAATTAGATTTGAAGGTATGCTAACAGATAGATCTCCATTACGTATGTGCAAGTGTGCTAGCTTCGTGGGAAGACAATTGAGTAGACAGATAATAAGGTAACTTCACACACCTAGCTTTCTGAGACTACGCTCGAGGACAACTCCAAATGGACACAATTGATATGTTCCACAATCGCACATGACCTTCATACGACTTCATAGAAGAAATTTGTTTATCCTAAGTCTCCGATATTAACACACAGTTAAAAATGTTTGTTTTTAAGGTACAAATAGAAAAAACGTAAAGATTAAGGAACATTTGTGGGTTTGTAACGCTAATGCGTTATTTAAGCATACATTTTAAAAAAAAAAGTTATTTCTTAACTTAAGTTAGTTAAGGAAAAGCATTGACGCTAAAATACCTTCAATACGTTATAGATACCTGAGTAATTTACAATTTTCTAACATTGCTAGTTTGTCATAATATTAAAATAGGACCTAGATAGTAAAGCACTTAGTACATTCCTTAACAACCAGTAACTATAACCTGGACTTCATAGAATACATATTTAATTGGATAAAACGACACATTTCCGTAAATTACCATACGTAAGAAGGAATATTCGTAAACTTTGTCACACATTGAAAGAAATTCATAAAATCGTATAAAATTTTAAAGCGTGCTAACCAATCATTTTCATGCACCGAGATACCATTGACTCGACTTTAAAACAGTCCTAATAGTAGGGTAAGTCGGGTAATAGCCTAAGGTAATGTAGCTTATATATACTGCCATAAAATAATAGAAGAAATCGTTAAATTTATTCAAATTTTTCAATACAAACCTTTATATAGAGTTAGTGGTGAAACAAGCATCATTGTAGGGCGGCTGAGTAGGTTAAAATAATTCGCGCAACGGTAATTTTGAATTTGGGTTTGTAGAAGAAGCCGTAAACGCGAAAGCAATCGCGATTCGATAAAGCTGCCGTTATATGATGAAAGTTCTAGGAGTGAATCCTTTGCAATGCGTTGGCGTTACGGTAAATAAAACCCGATGGTATAAAAGGGAAAATTAGCACGAAACCTAATCTTAATGTAACCTGTATATTCGGATGTCATATATAATAATGTTAATAAAGCTAGACATTTCAATAAACTGTGTTAGTTCTATTAAAATTGTGCGCTCAAAAATCACAAAACAATCATTTTATCTCTATTAATACATATTAGAACGGAACTTACGTTCATTAATAAATTTAAACCACAAAGGGGTAAACAAAATATTTATTTCAGTAAGCTTTCATAGCGGAAACGTCCCTTTAAAAAAGCTTTAAAATTATGAAATCAAAACTAGTTATCTTATAGATATACTACTAAAATCAAGAGCACTTGTGTTCAAATTTAGCTAAATAAATTGAAATCAATGTTGTATATAAAGAAAACACCAAACAAATTCTAAAACAATGTTAATCCCTTAGTCTAAGTAGAGGAAATTCACGGATATCAGATTACAGATACAATTTTACTGTTCCATACAGAATGTTGCAATGTATTTATTTTTTAGTGCAAAGAAATAAGGAAACACAAACGTTAATCTAAGTAAACTACATAATACCACAAGCACTTTCACCGAGATTTATTCTATAAACTCAATTGGAAGATTGTAATATAACAAAAATATTCACGGACTGAACGTGAGAAGGGATGGGAGGGGGAATAAATAACAATAATTACATTCGTCGGAGAATAAGATATTAATTATCATCGTTATCACCGTTATCAGGGCTAGGACTTTTAGGTTTCAACTCTTCGTTAATTTGGAGTTTTAGGTGAGTGACAGTAGGTTATTTGAAAATGGAAATATTAAGGAATTGGAAACAGGCGTTTTTTGATATTTTTGCCGTTATAGTAGGTGAATTAAACCATGAGCAGTTGTGGGCTTTATGTTTATATTTGTTTTGCATGTATGTGCTTTGGATGTATATACGGTTGGTATTTTATTAAATAGGAAATTAATCTGAAAGGAGAGTGATTATTCTATTGATTAATGATTTACCCAAGGAAGGAGTGTTGATTAAATTTAAGTATAGTGTCATGATTTTAACATATTAAGAAATATGTACGTATCGAATTCAAATCATTTAGAATAGATTATGAACAGAATTCGAAAAAGAGAGGAATTAATTGTATTTTATTTTTGTTATGAACGACATTGCCGGATATTGAGATTTATAAGAGTCGTGTAATTTAATATTGGAAACAAGAAAATTTATTTGAATTTGTTTAATACCAAGTAATCTGAAATATTTGTAAAGCACATCAGGCTACCCTATTAATAGAATCATATTTGAAAAGCATTTTATTTTACATTTTGTTTAACTATGACCAAAATTTAAGTGTTTTAAAATACTTTAACGTAAAGTAAATATAAAATGGCAACATTTCCAGTTACAGATGCCTATGCGGTTAACCCTCTTCCGTCTAGGACAAGTAGGAAAAATCTTTCAAATTAAGGGATGCTCTAGTGTAGTTTGTGTATTTTAGTTGTTTTATTTATTATTTTCCCATTTTCTTTTATAATTTGTTTCATAGCAAACTACTCCGGAACCACTGTAGTTAGCCGACGCACTCATACATTGTTACTGGCAACCCTTACCTTCAGGGCAATTCAAAATTTATTAACTATACTCGTAATAGTATTTCCGTTCAGGACAAATCAAAATTTTTTGACCTACCGGTCATTTCACCTGAAACAACTTCCTATCAACGATAGTTGGAAAAATTGATTGCTGGTACCTAGTTTGTCCGGCACGAAAGCGGTCGCTTGAGCCTTGTAATCAATCATCAAGCTGTAAGTAATAAAATTTTTGTTTCCCGCATGCTACGTATATATTTTGCTGATTTATATTTCAATATCTGCATGAAATTCATTGGCATAAAATTTTCTCCGTTGGTGCACGCTTAGTTATAAGCGAAATGTAATACGAGTTTAGTTTATTTGTGTTGGTTGTGTTTGCTAAATACTGTGATATTCTTGTTTAATAATATAGTTTAGGTAAACGTCTTGTACATATATCATTGTTGTGCTTAGGTCAATAGTATACACAAGGTTTCATCAACCTGCCTCGCAGAAACTAGTAACAATTTAATTGTCTTTTAGACCACTCATAATCTAACCGACGCCGAAATCCGGGTGGGTTGACCTTTAAAGTTTTAATTAGAAAGAAAGTATTTGCATTTGCTCATAGAGCTCAACCCTCACAACTCAAAGCTACGTGATGCATTATTTACTGTTACGGTTCCATCGTAGATTAAATTTCATTCCCGTAATTAAGGTCAATTTAACACATTGAGGGTTTTGTTGCACTATCAGGCACAATTAGTGAAATTCTTTTATCGGGTGTCACAGAATAACTATTACTATTTTTTAGAAATAATGGCGGGTGTAGGGCGATGCGTTACGCTAAACACCGACTAGACGTGAAATAAATAATATTTAATCTTGAATGGACTTACATGTTAGTGAAGCACCCTGTAGAATATTAATTTTAAGTAAAATTTAAATTACAATTTTAAAACCAAGACGCAATTAATTTGTATTTTTATTCAAATTAAACTGAAAACCACACAGAAAATTGTTTTACTTCAACAAATATATAAAGAAACTCAAAAAATGGGTTGTAGATTATGTTAAAACCACAAGAAAGTAAATAAACCAATTATAACCACAGAATTACTTAGAGAATGAATATCAGTTTTTAGTAAGCCACAAATTTATGAAATTACCGTGAATTTGTTAATGTGTTCATCCCTAAATATAAGCTTTTGAGGTTTTAGCTGAATAAATTCCATACAATAGGACATAGTTTTAATCATTGTTGTAATTATCATAAAAGGCAAACCACACACTTTACTGCAAAATATTAACTAAACATCAAATAAGCGGAATACAAAAGATAGGATTACACAGATGAAGTCATTTTTAGAATATAGTGAAAGCGTGCGAATGATGAAAAAACACACCATACAATGTAGCATTCATACGCTGAGTCATGAACACACGTATAAGATTTCAATGATGTGATACTTTTATACATTAGACTACAATAGGTTTTCAGATATGAAAATTACAGATACACCTATATTAATTACAGTATAACATGAACTTACTACGTGTCATTTATCATAAATTTAATATCAATATTGTGTAATAATATGAAAAACCACGAACAACATAGAAGCAGATAGTGGATTAAACGAATAAAACCAATTGAGATTGAATCAGTAAGAAAGTAATAAAGAACCTAATTATCTGAAAACATTAAGAATATAGCGATACACACGCAGATTATCGTGTAGATTATTGAGTAAGATTTATTTTTTACAAAGTATATTTATATGTGCATGTGCAACGAGTAATGAGATAGGTTTTATATTAATAGAGGTTAAGTTTAGGAGAATTTTTAGTTTAACTTATTTAGAAAATAAGTAATCAGAATGTGTAAAGGATTTCCAGCTACCCCAATGTTACTCATATCGGGCAGGAGTATTTTATTTTGATAGAGAAACTAGATCTTGATCGACTATAGATTAATTAAAGCAAGTTAGTTTTATGCGGAATAACAGTCTTGCACATAGAAAAAGGACATCACAAAGCTTGCGGTAACAGACTCTTTGGTGCTCCTTGATTTTTACAAACATATTACCTTCCTGGGTGGAACTTTTAATCGAAAACCTTGTTAGTTACCATATTTTGTAATTCTTTATATATATTCTTACTATTTTTTTTCATTAACCTATAGGAACCAAAACATGCACCACTACAATTAGTCGACGCACCCCTTTATTGTTACGGGGTCCCCGCCCCATAACAGCAAATCAGAATTTAAATTGTCTTACTGCTTATTTCACCTATAACTGTAAATATTTCACCATTAATGGCGCTGAGTCATGGGGCCTTTTTTTAATACGAGATAGTTTTTCGTTATTCTATAGAAAAACTATTTTACTCTACATTAGCCGTAAGTGACACTTACGTCACTGAGACGGCCTTCCGTAAGTTGCATTTACTAGGATGGCTGTGAAACGGGACGTAAAGTTTTACTTACTTCTCTTGGGTCGTAAGTGATTGCCATCCTTCGCTAGGGCTGCAAACGGTCTCGTTACCTTAAATCCTACTTACCTCCCTCAGCATGTAATATGCTACTGGTTGTTTTTTAACTATGTACATTTTCCTAAATTTGAAACTGTGTTCCCATCTTTGGGGCTTTCCTTTCTATTGATAAGGGATTGTAAATCGTTTTTCAAGCTATTAGGTTGTTTTTGAATTTGAACCGTCATTTTCTAGTAGGACAGTTTCTTGAAATCAGGTATGCTTTGTTAAGAGTAAATTCTTTAAAGGATGCATTTTTTATTTGATACCAATTTTTTTAAAAGTTAAGACGATTTTGTTTTGAGAACGGTTTTTTAAACTTTTTAAATTTTTTGGGTTAAAGTTCTTAACACTAAACTTTTAAATATGATTTAGTTTTTCATTATTTTAAACCAATCTTTTTAACTTTAGGTTTTTAGTTTTTTGTTTTTTTTATTGGTAAATCTTTTTTTTTGAGAATACACATAGGCCGTAAATTTAATTTTTAGGTATTGAACCGTAAAAGTTTTTTAATGTTAGTTATTTTAAGTTGTGAATTTTTGTAAAGGTTAGTTGTTTTTTTTTAAATTTAGCTAATAAAGTGTAAATTTTTTGAAAACCTATCTTCAGATTTCTTTAAGACAGAAATTGACTGATCGTGACTTGAAAATGAAAAAAATTTCTTTATTTCAGATGGAATTTTATACGTGTAATGTGGATTTTTGTTGAAAAATGTATTGAGCTATTATCTACGAGTTTGGATATGAAAAGGAAATGTAATAATAATTTGACAGTAACCAGATTAAATAATAATTATAAGAAAACACAATTATGACGTACGATGGCCTGGAGTTTGTTATTGAGTCAGAAAGAAAGTTTGGGGGAAAATATTTCGTTCTCAAACGCAACGGAATTCTTCTTTGATTATTGGTAAAGTTTTAATAAGAAGGTGTGAAGAAATGATAGTATAAGTAGATCCTGGGAATTTGGCATGAGAAAAATTTTTTTAACCAAATGGGACTTGTAATGAAAAGGTGTAAATAACATTTTAGTTAAAAATATGTTTTAAGTCGAACCATAGGTTAGCACAATAGGGTACTTAGGTGAATTTACCTTAAATTTTTACTTTGGGAATATTAATTTTTTTAATTGAGTATAGCTGGATAATTGTAGCTAGATTTTAATTTTTTTTATTTGGTATTTAGCCGTTCAGAATGGACCTACACCTTGACGAAGTTCTAGATTACTAGAACGAGTGGAACGACTAAGTGTTTCAATGAGCTAAAGAGCCGAACCAAAGGTTTTACCGAGTTGGTGAGATTTTTGGTAAGGAACCAGACTATGACAGGTCCCCGCAAGGGGGCAGAAACTTCTTCGGTTCTTAGAGTGGCAAAGACCATAAGGGTTGGTATGGCATTCTAAGGCACACGAAGTGGTAGGCAACGGGAAACCACCACTTTACCTCCCAAGTACACAGTGTGCTTAAATTGTAATAAACATGGTGGAATTCTCTGGGGTAAAAGATTACGGAGTTAAAATAGTCATTCTAATCTCCGGGAGAAGACTACTCCGGAGGATGCGATCGTAAAGTTCAGATAGTTAATTTGATAAATTACTTTTGTTGATAATTTTAATTGTAATTGTAATGGTTTCCTCCAAATACTTCTATAACATATTTTTATTACTATAGCAATAAATTTCTATTTGGCTACTAATCAAATATTTCTAACGTGATTCAATAAAGTTTTACACGATTTTCTGAATATTGTAAAAATACATTTTGGCCTTTATACCCTACTGATATTAACCGTTTTTAATTAAATTACAAAAGGCTTATATTTTATTTTGCATTTAATATAGCAATGTAGGAAGAATTTTCATTGTACTTTGGAAGACGAAGAAAATAGAGCTAAAGTCAAGCGCTGAATGGGATTTGAAGCTAATAATATCTACGGTACTTCATAGGTTACAAGTCTCAAATGTAGAACTTTACTATGCAGTAAGGTAAAATAGTTAAGCCATTGGGAAGCAAATGATGGGAAAAATGTATAAACACGTATATTTATAATTTTATTTTTATTGTGTAGATTTAGTAATCATTGTTTTTTACATTCTTTAAACTTTTAATATTTTTTAACTTATGTATTGATCTTATAAGCACCTCTAAATTGCAATTATGTTTACTGTAAATCCGATACTCTTTAGTAGTAGGAATACAGGCTAATCAACTCCACATTTCCTCCAGAATCCCACATTTCCTCACAGATCTGGACCAAATAGTTTTCTTCGACTAACCATTTTTCACCTTTCGAGATAAATGAGCATCCACATTTCCACACACGAGATAAACCTATTTTTAAGATTTTTTTTACCGCTAACATTCTGAACCAAATAGTTTTCTTCGTCTAACCGATGCATCTTTCGAGATAAACCTATCTTGTTTGGTATCAATTAATATTAGAATTTTCTCAGCTACCCAAATTTCTAAGAATTTTTTAGATTGCGCCATCCCCAAGGGAGCTACCCTCATTTTAAGATTTCTTACCTGTAGCGACTTTTGAGCGTACTTATAAAAATTTTTTAGTCATGCAATACATTAAATTAGGTTAGAATTTTATGCAGAATTCGAATCTGCAAACAGATTTGAAATCGGACAACGCCCTGCAAAGTTACACTTTAAAGTCTGGAACCTCTAAATTTTGCTACTTGCTCTATAAGCAAAACTAACAAATAGTTTTATTCGTATAACCAATGCATCTTTCGAGATAAACCTATCTTGTTTGGTATCAATTAATATTAGAGTTTTCTCAGCTACCCGAATCTTTAGGAATTTTTCAGATAGCATCACCCCCAAGGGAGCTACCCTGATTTTAAAATTTCTTACCTGTAGCGACTTTTGAGCGTTCTTATAAATTTGTTTAGTCATGCGATACATTAAATTAGTCTAGAATTTTATGTAAAATCTGCAAACAGATTTGTAATAGGACCACGCCCTGCAAAGTTATACTTTAAAACTCTCAAACCTGTTTAAAATTTTTGCTCATTTATGACATATGCTTTAACCAATACAAAGAAATAAGCACGCAAAATTTTAATAATTTATTTTTACAGTTTAATAACTAATCATTCCAATGTAATGTGTTTTAAATATGTAAATGGAAAGGTCGACTTTGGCGTAATGATCGCGTGGTTAATAATTACGAAAGCGCATTTGGCTTGTATGAAATTTATGGAATTTCTCCTGTAATGAAAAGAAGAATGCATTCGTAATTTAAAATGATTCTACAACCTCCGCTAGATACCAACCATGTTAATTAGAAATTTTGTGTATGACATCATTAACTATCTAAATTTCAGAATTATCAAAATGTAATAAACCACATTAAGTACTGTTCAATAATAATCATAAAACAATATTAGAGTAAAAGTAAATGGGTCTTATTACATATTGATATCCTACATCAATTACCTAAATTACCTTACGTGACGCTGTAGAAGCATTATAATTCAATATTTTCGAAACTTCCAATGTAGTATTAATTCATTTGTAATTATTTGTAATCCAGCAAATATTTTAGATTCTTAACGAACATGTGAAAAGCTGTTTATAATTTCTTTTCTTGGACTTTCTATTAATTATGTTTGTGCATTAGAAATTGATGAATAATTGCCGAGGATTCACACAAGGTAACCAGCGCGTATTTAGGGAAAATACAAACGTCATTTAGTAGTATAATTAACGGATTTCAAAACGTATATAACGCTTTTGTGTTAAAGTACATCGAAATTTTAAACCGTTGTTTCGCGTAGTTATTTTTGTGAAAAGTTTTGAAGGTTTAAGGGTAAGTATTATTAAAAAATATTATTAAAGTAGAACTGAATTTATTTGCAAACACCAATTATTATGTATTCTGTTATTGGTTCTTATTTGTATTTTAAAACATTAATTTTTCTAAAGTAATGCGCTGTTTTACAGATATATTCTTTTCAAATTTTAAAGGTATGCTTTTTAGCTAGAATAAAAAACAATTCTCACAAAATATTTTATTAAAAATTTAATACATTAACAAAAAGGCCTCAATAGCAATACGTTTTCTTTAGAACAGCTTAAATTATTCAAACAATGGTTTAAACAGTGATTGTACCTATTACCGAATCTTAGTAGGGTAGCTAAGCCGGTTTGGCAACAGAGATCCACAGCAAGATATGTATACGCCGGTTCGAGAACAATATGAACAGCTAAGCCGCTTTGGGAAACAAAACGTGCAGCAAGATATGTATACGCCGCTTTGAGAAGAAAATTGTCTTTGTGTGTAAATTTGTTGCGTCGGGGGGTCGTTAGGTCTGTGGGGTGTGCGTTCGTCGGGGTCGTTAGATTTTTGTTGTGGGGTGGTGCGCGTGCGCTGGGGTGGAGATATTTTCTTAGGAAATTTTTTAGCAGCGTTCCCGACGTTAAATATTAAATATTAAATTTTAAAAATGTTGTGTGTGTAGAAAATGGAGTTCACGTGTTGGTTCGTATTTTTCTGGGGTAGGTTAAGCTAAAAATTAAAACGCCGCTGTGAAGAATTTTTTAATATTAGGCAAACGCGTGCAAGTGGTAAAGAGTGTTTTAGCTCTCCTCATAAGCTGCGTTTTGTACGAAGTAGCAAATAAAATTAAGAAAGTATACGAAATGTTATATGATGGAGGTCAAATTTTAAACGTTTGCAGGTAAAATCTTGTAAAAAAGAAGTCGTTCACATCTCGCAATTTCAATGTCGCGATAAAATACTAAGAATTTGCATGCAGTCGAATATAACAACGTGTTTTTTATCTGGCAATATATATGTAAATCACGTCGACATTCGACTTTTAATATAATGTATTTAATTAACATAAGGTGTGTTGCAAAAACATTTCAAGACAGGTATGTCGTATATTTGCTTTTGGTTACATCATCCCAAAATAATTTATACAAGTACACTGAACTTGCAGTCGGATCTAACATATAATCTTTTAATTATACCCGTATGAATTTAAAATATATGCAAATTATACCACCTTTCATCACGATTTATTTGACTCTCAAATTATTTGATTTGATCTTATATCAAGGCTTATGTATTAACTTTTACAACTCAAGGTGTAGCATCAAGGTTTTACGTCACTCTCAAACTATAGAACTTAATAAAAATAGCTTTCCTTAGCACCAATATCATTTAGAAAATATGTGTTTCATCAACATATACTTATTTATTAAATATTTCCTACCAAAATTTATTTAAAAAATTTAAAAGTTCTTTATTTTCATTTTCATATAGGTAAAATCACCACTTTGCTATGCTCTCGGCTACCTAGTTCCGGCTACTTTTCCAAGGTCGTTATGACGTCATAGCCTTTTATAAATATAGAGCAATGTAATACTATTCTAAAATTCTAAAAAGAGTCTTTCTTACTAACCACAAATACATACAGCTTGTAGAACGCGGATGTATCCAAGTCAGTCCATCGGCACATAAAATAATCTTTTAATCCTTTCCTCTTTCTCTAATAAGATGTTCTTTGTCTAACACATCTTTGTATTGTTCGCGTATTGTCGCAGTGTCTTCTATTTAGTCCAACTTTTGCCTTTTTGCATGCATTTCCTCTAATTCCAGCTGTCTTTTTCTTCCACTTACAGCGTATGGCGTGCATAATTGGGCAATTTCCTGCAGCGTTAACGGAGAGAGTTTACTGTCAATATTTACGCGTTGTCGTACAACCTCTGGACGAATGTTAGGCGTACTTATCAACCCCGATACCGAAATGATTATTTCTTTTGGAATTGTAGAATATGGTGTTACAGATTGTGTAAAATATGTTACCTGCTTTAATGTAGCACTTGTGTAAGATTTTTATTTTATCTTGGCTGTCTTCCTACTCTACTATCTCCAAATAATTTACAGGTAAATAGTTAAAACTAAAAGCTGAAAGCACATACTTTTCAATTTTTCCCTTTTCTCTGGTTTTCTGGCAACTTAATTTGCAAGCCCGTCAATTTCTTTGTATTGCCGTTCCCCAATACATGTACTGTAGCAGGTTATTATACACTAAACAGCAGCTATTTTGAAGCTTGTCCGATAACTTACTCCACATTTTAGCGATACCGAGTACATTGGCACCTTTAGGAAGTATAACTTACTATCTTCCAATAAGGTTAAACAGTCTTTTAAGGGATTATACACCCGTTCCGCACTGACATAGCTTTCAATTGTACAGTTTTATATTGTCGCTTCCAATTGCGTAATACCGTGTTCTTTGGTCAAAGTAGACGCGAATGTTGCTCTTAAACGTGCATCTGGACAACGTAAAATCTAGTATATAATTTCCAAGTTGTTTATTAACACCAGGATTTGTTATCTGACACACAAATTTGTTGTATATCTTAAGTCTTGCATTGGTTGTTAGCCATGTTAAACAATCGAATTTATATTAAAATTAAGTTTAAATGGCTCCATGCTTGGCATTAAATATTTTAAATTTTGTTATGTATAATGCCAGAATAAAAATTTTAGAATAGTATTACATTGTTCTTTATTTATAAAAGGCTATGACGTCACAACGACCTTGGAAAAGTAGCCGAAACTAGGTAGCCGAGAGCATAGCGAAGTGGTGATTTTACCTATATGAAGAATTTTGTTATGTTAAGTAAAAACGTGCAAGTGGTAAAGAATTTTTAGCTTTCCTCAAAAGTTGTATTTTGTATGAAGTAGCGAATAACATTTAAAAATATACGAAATGTGATATAATGGATCTAATTATAAAGTCTGCATGTAAAATCTTGTAAAACATGTTGTTCACGATTTCATTACCAAGATAAAATAACAAGAATTCGCAGTCGAATATAACCTCGTGTTTTTATTGAAATTATAGCTCTCTGGTCATATATATGCAAATCATTCAACTTTTAATATAATGGATTTAATTAACATATGGTGTGTTTGCAAAAACATGTTAGGACTATTTCCTTCTTGGTATGCAAATTATACCACCTTTCATAACGATTTATTTGACTCTCAAATAAAAAAATTAATTTGATCTTATATCAAGAGGTGTTCTTGCTTACATTTAGCAATTTCAATATATATTTAATATGTGTGTGATATGTAAAAACATGTTAAGACAGGTCACTCGTTATTTTATTCATGATTGCATCACCAAAATAATTTATACAACCACACTAAACTTGTACCCGGATCTATATAACCTATAAATATATGCAAATAATGTCGTTATTTAAAACGTGGTGAAGAATTTGGATGGGGATGTACTCATTCTCAAATGCGGAATGGTACTCCATAAGGCGTTCTGAACGGAGGCTTTGCACGCATTAGGTGATTGAATACTTCGGAGATTTTTAGGTTAAACAAAAACATGGCACGTGTTGAAGAATCTCCCGAGAATTTCAAAAAATTATTTTTGTATTAAATATATAATATTAAAAAGAAACACACAATATTTTAATGTTTTATTTACAAAAACTTACATTCTTTAATTGTCCCTATCTTTTGTAGGTGGCGGTAGCAGATTCTTATTTGAATAAAATATAGATAAGACTTCCACATTAAGAAAAATGTATCTTAGTTAAATGTACGGGGATTTTATTAATTATAGTTTAGTAAAGTGCATGGTAGTTAATGACCTCGAGGTTGTGATATTTATAACAACATACCGATATATGTAAATTATATATGGAAACTGCATAACTTCAAATCATTTTAGCATAATTGTTAATTACCAAAATTCATAATTTCTACTTCCGTTAAAAACACATTAAGTAAGTAAGTATATACATACCGATAATACAATGGTAAAAATTCTTCTACAACACATTAAACAGCTTATTTATATTTGCTACCTTAAACAACTATGCGGAGTGCATATAAATGTCAGAGGAAGATTTCTTATCGTTCCCTTCCAATCTTAAAATTTATATCGTCAATAAAATAATAAACAGATTACTAATAATAGGTCGTCAATGGAACTAAAACAACATATACAAAATGTGTACAAATGAAAAGACCACTTATTAATTAATCATGACTGTAAATTCCTTTAAAGATTTGATATTTATAGGTAGTAACAATGTTGGTGCTATATATATAAACGACTATTTATGAGCATAGTTTAAATTAAAATAACACCAAAATTTATGTAAATTTAGTAGTTCTGGTTTATAGTTGGTTGATCTTTGGAGAATAAATTTTATGAAACTTAGGTTTAAGAAATTAATCATTTTACAGGTGGGATTAAATAAAATGTACTACTTTGATGATAAAAACCTATGCAATGCATTTTATGTTTACACAACTATAACATACTTTAAAATTTAATACCTCGGTAGTAGAATATAATTTTTATTTGTATTATTGTAACATAAAGTTTGCATAAAATGCAAAATACATATCCGTTAAGAGGAATTTTTCAATATGATACTTACAGATTCGTTAGTAAGTTTTACAATTAAACTTATTTCAAGACATTTTTGAAACACATCTTACTAGTCTCAAGGAATATGTATGTATGTAGGTATAAAATATACAAATAAAACACTACTTAATGTAAACATTATTCTTTATTAAAATGAATAATTGGTTATATGTACAAACCAGTTTTGAGTACAATTACATCTGTGGTTGCGCAATTGAATGACGAATGTCGTGTGGTATGGTAGAAACACTTGTGTGAATTGGTGTAATACTTTAATTTATGTAGAGGAATACACCCTAAATCTTCTAGGTTAATAACATTTAGGTGTAGAAATTCATTGTAAATTGCCATCATCTCAAGATATACCGTAAAGTTTCTGCTTAACCATACCTTTTGGTATTTGAAGCGAGCTGATAGACAGTTCCAAGAATATGGTGGTTTCAGCACATATGTTATTGCAACTCCATTCGATAGGGATAGTTGTAAAACAGCCATTTCTTTAAACACAAAGTTATTATGTGCAATTTTAAACCTTTGAACGTCGACAACTAATGGACTATTAATTTTAGACTTCACTCACAATACTGGTTGCAGGATTGTAGCGGACCAAACGATCGTGTAGAATGAGGCAGTACGCTGTAGTGTGAGCTTTAAGCGCTTCTTTCACTTGAAATTCTAATCGTACGTCAACCGCTCCCACTTTCACTATTTCGTTTTGATGGGAACAATCGATGACTACAAGTGGAGCGTGCGTTTGAAATTCATTGGGTGTTAATATCGGCTCGCTGATACCCCGTAGTACGATTGTTGAAACTGTGCATACATCTCATATAGTATAGAATAGCGATTGGTATCGAAATCAATGTTAAGATTATCGTAAGGATACATAGATGAACCCAGATGTAATTTCATATTGGTCAACTTACAGTGGTCGAACTGACTGCGCCCTTTTGCGCGATGTATCGGTTTGAAAGCAGACAATAACAAAACGCGGTTTCTCCACTTGAGAAGCCGTCTTTACGGCCCACGTATGCGTGTGTGTTGTATGTAATTCTGGATATTCGTGTAGTTCCCAACTGCGAAAGCTTATGTCCATGGTGGCATTGCGTTGAATATGTTTGAGTAGTTTTAAGCGCTCTGCATCTGCAACGGTTATATGTGGAATCCGCCATGATATATGTGTAATAGTAATTTTGATTGACTCTTTGGTATCAGAATTCGATATAGCTGCATCGTCAGCACTACTTCTAATAAGAATAAGCTCCTGTTTGATATTCAAAAGAATTTTTCGGTAGTCCTCCGCAAATCCTAAAACCATGCGCAAGGGAATGCATACGTTGAAATGACCATTAGCATCAACGAGATCAAGCTTATCGATGGGGGACCAACCGGCGTTCCTAAAGCGACGACTTTCGCTATAATCGTAGGATAGGAAATTTTTAATAGTCGTAGTTATACCTGGATTACGAACGCGGTCAATAATCTTTCCACCAAGTTCATAACGAATTTCATCAAATAAAAATAAAACTCCGTTGTTGACAAAATCGGCTGTAGGCGAAACGCCACCATCTGACTTATTCATTGTACCCTCAATATAAATTACGCTGTCCCATGGTAGTGTATAGACATCTTCGTTTTCTATTGGAATCCGTATAACATCGTTCTTCTCATACGTGGTATTGGAGTACGGAGTATGCATATGTTTGTTGGCATTGACGATGGTTGTATCAAATATAGCACGTTGCGTAACATTTAAAATATTACTATCCATTTTAGCTATGTAGCACTTTGAGTCCTAATGTTTGCAGAAATTTAACGTTTTCCGGTGTTAATCGGTGCACTGGTGTCTTGTAACTGGTAAAGGTGCTGACAATGCGTCTATTAATAGGTTTTGGTGGTTTATGCTCATAGCGCAAAACCATTGTTTTAAAGACGCTTTAGATAAAGTCTAATCGTGATGGTTTCCCGACGAAAAGTGATGAGATTACCGTTTTGATCAACTATTTTAACAATGATGCGATCGATGATTCGTGTATTAAGTGGCATATAGGTGACGTTTACGGGTTTTCAATAATCTTGTACCCTGCAGCAACTGCAGGAAAGAATTGATGCAAAATGTGTACAGGTTTGCTATTCCGATACGATCCGACCACAAGATTACATTCAATACATATTGAATTGATTGGAAAGACTTGTGCCGGATGGTCCGAAATAGCAGTAGTGAGAGCTGGTAGTTTACGTTTCTCAAAACCCAGCAACGAAGCAAGTGAATTTGGTTGTGTAAAATCCACTATACCTGATGCTTTGATTTCTGTATGTAAACTGTTATTATTGGCTCGAATATCAATAAGATAACGTTTGGATGAAGTGCGTTCACGGGGATCGTTCAGATTACGTCGTACGAACTTATTAATATCTGCCACTTCATAAGTTCCTTCTGGTTAAGTAAGCACGATGTCATCAATGTAAAATTTATTGTTCGCTTCCGTTACATTGGGAATTGAAAATATGTATCAAAGTTTGTAAGACCAATAACGTATTCATGGTCATCATCGAGAACAATTGGTGGGTTGATGATTGCGGTGAGCGTAGATTCAGTTCCAGTTAAAGTAAATGTGTACATGTTCGGTGGTTGACGATAAACTAACAACTAGTCGTATTCGTAGTTGGGATGGGGTAATAAAAGCAAATTCCTGAAACACTTGCAATATATGGTTTTAATTAAACACTTTTATACAAAACAGTTAAAAATACACTAAAATCAAATAATATATAACGTTGTTAGAAACTTAACGGAGGACTATTTTGCAGTAAAAATTTCAATACGAAGTGTCCACAGGTAACAGTGTTAAGCGGTTGAAATTGTTCATAATTATAATAGAGAGTGCATGGTCCTGATGAGGTTAAGTATTTGACAAGTTCCTCGGAGGTCGTAGATTACCAATGCTATCATAATAGACTGCCCTTGAACCATCTTTTTGTACGCGGTCCAATGAGTTCCCACACCACGTGTAGTATCATGATTAAGAATACCACATTCTCGCCAACGAATTGTGTTTGGAAGTGAATTGCGCATGAATATTCCACGAAAGTGGGATATTGGTAAACGTTTTATGTATTTGTTCAAGTCAACATTGGTCAACGCTCGCATAGGTAGGTTTAACGAATGCGTTGAGTTTTTTTTCGTTGTCTTTGTTTACGCAAACCTTGCCCGTGTGTAAGAAAAGGCTTTAGGTACAGTCCATGTCCACGGCGATAAGGTTTCAAATAGAGACCCTTTCCAAGTGTCACTGCCTCTTGTGCCATATTATGTCGTTTTGCTTCATCTAATTGTTGTTGTCCAAGTTTAGCATCGTTGACAGCTTTTGCAATCCCAGCTGCTCCACCCGACAACGCTCCAATTGCGGAAAGGGCTGCAAAAATAGGTATCAAAGGTAGGAAACCACCAGTTTTGGGTACAGGGATTACACGTGGGATGCCACGAATTTCATCTGTTATATCTTTAATCGGTGCCACTGCAAGTTTAGCAGTTTTAATAAGATCGGTCGGACGAACGTTTTAATGCGTTCCCAAATGGTGCGAATTAAACGCTTGAATGGTATACCACTTCCTGTACGTAGACGCTGACCACGTCGTTTTCCTTTACACCTTATCGTTTTCTTGCGACAACCCATACCAAATTTAACTTTGGCATTCATTGCAGAACCAACAGCAAACGCAGCAAGTTTTTCACCTAACGAAGCGTCGGGTGCAGTACGACGTTTTGTGCTGTTTCGGCAAGACGTCGATCAGCTTGGTGTCGGGTTGTTAAGTCTGTAGAAAGATCGTAGGCGATGTCGTGTAGTTTGCAGGCTTCGTCTAAGGGATTACGACCTATATCACCACGCTTGAGGCGTTTCTGAAGCTTAGTACCCGGTCCACAGAAGCGATAGCCTGGTAAATGTAATTCTACCGGTAAACGATTGATAGCACTATTGAGTAACCCGTAGCCACGATAGGATTTCATTAATCTTGTCAGTCGAAAGGTTTAAAGGAGACTGGTCATGCGTGTAGAATTACTCGCTTAAATGCTTACCATACTGCAATTACGTTTTAGTATATGGATAGAATGCGTCTGGTAAAGCAACAATTGGCGTTGCCAATTACGGACCACAACTGCAGCAACAACACTAACGTGCAAAAGCATGGACTACTATTACCATCAACAATACGGTGTATCATTACAGGTCCATCGAATTGTGGTAAAACTAATGTAGTCATCGGTCTCTTGAAACATCCGAATGGTGTACGTTTTGAAAACGTTTATCTCTACTCAAAATCCTTGTATCAACCAAAGTATCAGTACCTAGAGAGGTTATTACAACCAATAAAAGAAATAGGATATTTTGCGTTTAACAAATGGGATGCAATTGTTACTCCAGCGGAAGCAAAACCTAATTCGATATTTATTTTCGATGACGTGTCGTGCGATAAACAAAATGTAATGCGAGAATATTTTTCTTTAGGTCGACATAAGGCCATTGATTGTTTTTACCTATGTTAGACCTATTCCAAAATACCTAAACAATTGATTAGAGACAATGCTAATGTCCTAGTGCTATTCAAACAAGACGAACTCAATTTAAAACACGTATACGCTGACCATGTAAACACGGATATGTCGTTTAACCGGTTTAAAGAATTGTGCGGCGTATGCTGGCGAGATCGGTATGGGTTCTTGGTGATCAATAAAGATGGCGATTTGCAAAACGGTCGCTACCGAAAAGGTTTTGACACCTATATATACTTATAAAGCACATAAATAGCACATCACTTCCTACCCGTTTCTAGACGATGGCAGACGACGTGAAAACCAAACGAGAACTCATAAAAGTACGAAAGGCAGTCAAGAGGAAATTACAAGCGCTAAAAGCAGGTGTGGTTGAAAAGGAGCTTGCATTAAGTAAAGTCTATGCACCTATTACAAAACGTTTACAAACACTTCAGACCGGTCTGCTGAAAGATATTAAACAGGAGTCCAAGATCGAAAGCCAGCACTGGTTACCACAACAACATGACGTACAATCTACTCCTAAAAGACGCCCTAAATTTCTCGATCAGGTGCGCAGTTCCACACCAATCGCCGCACCACCAATAGAGGAGGCATGGGAACACAATCCTCATAGCCCAGTCCAGTCTGTGGAGTCCACATTCGAAGAATCGGAGAGTAGCGGCAACACTCCAGAGACCCATACAGAGTACGAACGGTACCTAAACAGCGAAGAACATCAGACCTACTTACAACGATTCTTACCATCGGTAAGATACTATGTCGATAATCTGTTTTCCAACTTTACTGGTATTTATAACAATGACACGGAGCACTTGCGCAGGGATAAAGTACGTTATACTCCGGAGACAGGAAAATTAATGATTGGTGATTCGGACATTATCTTCGGGATTGGTGAAAAGGTGTGTAGAACGATTTTGCTACAACGGTAGCAAAGGGTTGTACGAGCAACTGTTCCTTCTCAATCCTTTGAGTAAATTCTCACTTAAAGAAATTAACGATTATGCGGACATTAAAAAAAGAAGTAATGCAATGTATAGCTTACGACAGCAAACTATAAACCCGAGTGGTCGTGGTCTACTCATGGATTATAACGAGAAGCCACTAGAGTATGTATACTTTGATGATCCCAACGAACTGTGCGAACGGCTCAAGCTTCTGCTCGCCTCGCAAGATGCAGGTAACACCGGTCACACCAACGAAATTACATCGATTATGGAAGAATTACGCGAATTGCGTATAATAGCGTAGATTGTGCGACTTGTTATTCATTATCACGATGGTTATCGACAAGTTTGGACATGCGTCTGACTGTGCTTCATATATTTCTTATGATGATTACTACGATTTTGACAACATGAGATTAGCGCGCGTCGCTACACCACAAGAAGATGATGATGCAGTCACGAAAGCGTACTTAGAATCGCGGTTAGCAACGCTACACCAGCAAGAGGGCGAACCAACGCTTGGAAGTGGTTCCACTATTCAGCAGTATATAGACACGCTTGTGAAGGAGACAACAAACAGTATGATAACACAATTCTCGAGCGAGTATGTTACAAGATCAGACTTTAACCATTTTGAAGAGATGATGCGTAACCTTGTTCCAGCCACTGTGAACGCTAATGTTGCACAAATCGTAACCAAACGGATAGATGATTCTATGAATAGCATATATAAGACATTAGACGCTGCTATTCAACAAGTGAAAGCACAATTTAGAATAGACATTGCACGAATTCAAGCAGATATTCAACAGTTGCAAGAGAAACTTAAAACGCACGCATATAGCCGTCAACCATACACACACACACACACACATATTAGCAATATGTCTGTAAAGGAGCAAATCGTCCACGAGTTACATAAGCCTGCTCGCATTAACTTTCCAAGAAGACATGTAATCACAAAAGGATTAAACGAGCTGTTTCAAGCCGATTTGGTGGAAATGATCCCATATGCAAAGATAAATAAAGGATTTAGATACATTCTAGTTGT
The DNA here is from genome assembly GCA_036346225.1 of Platerodrilus igneus. Classification (NCBI taxonomy): domain Eukaryota; kingdom Metazoa; phylum Arthropoda; class Insecta; order Coleoptera; family Lycidae; genus Platerodrilus; species Platerodrilus igneus. The sequence goes on along the minus strand of JARFIW010001670.1, from coordinate 14,263,750 downwards.
TATCGATGTATTTTCTAAATACTTATGGGCCGTACCGGTTAAGCGCAAGACGGGTAAGGCTGTTTCAAACGCTTTTCAATCAATTTTCAACAAAGACCATCGTATTCCACGGTACATTCAAACGGATTTGGGAAAAGAATTTTATAATTCAACATTTAAGGCTTTAATGGAAAAATATGAGATTACACATTATAGTGTGTACAGCAATAAAAAGCTTGCGTAGTAGAACGCGTTAATCGTACCTTAAAGTCAAAATGTGGAAACAATTTAGTTTGAATGGTTCGTATCGATGGCTGAATATACTATCCTCACTCGTGACTGCATATAACAACACCAAACATCGAACAATCGGCATGCGACCTGTAGATGTGACAAAACGCAATGAACGCAAACTTTTCAATACAGTGTACAGTACGATCAAAACAGTTAACTTAAAGAGTAAAAAATTTTCTGTTGGGGATCATGTTCGCATTAGTAAACATAGAGGCCAATTTACCAAGGGATACACACCAAATTGGTCTAACGAAATTTTTACGGTGTACAAAGTGCATTTGACTAATCCTTTAACGTACCTATTGCGCGATAGTCGAGGACAACCAATATTAGGCGGCTTCTATGCAGAAGAACTTCAACGAACACACTATCCGGATGTATATTTAGTGGAAAAAGTATTGAAGAGAGTTAAAATCAAGTATATGTGAAATGGTTAAATTTAGATTCTAGCCATAATAGTTGGATATCCAAAATCATATTTTGTAGATTTGCTGTTACGTGTTTGTTTACCATCATATGTCATTCATCAATAAAAATTTTTTACTGTTATATGATTTATTATAGCGACACACACACACACACAGCACACAAATTACATCTATGTACTACTAATTACTACACTAGTTCTACGTCAAGAAAGTTGTTTATAATTCCTCATGCCCGAAGCGCAAAACGTTGATGTAGGTTGATTTTCGCTGTTTTGGTTGAACTTGAGTATTTCGATGTCCGTGAATATGTGTAAATAACAAGCAGGTAAAACACATTACCTTCTCAGCTAACAATTTCTCCCCGTACTTGACCAACACTCGAGGTATATATATTCATTGTAAAGGTATGCGACACGTACAATAGCATCCTCCATTATATCTAATAAGTGCTATCTATAGCGCATCAGCTAAGACTACCAAGATGACATGATTTACATACAAAAATAGTATTAAACTAAAACAATAACTTTAATAGCATATACACTTTTTTATAATCATCTATACTATTTGATGGCCATTTTCCCGAATCCGGACCACACGTCCATCCTGGTTGCTGTTTTGAGCCCTCCATTGCCAAATTCTTGAGGAGCCAGTTATATGTTGTTCTATGAGGGCCAACTACATTAGGTTGGTACTTATAATTTACCTTATACTTTAAAATTAACTTCAATACTTTTTCTAATACCATAGGTTGTGCGAAATATACAACATCTACAATCATATCGTCAATCGCTGTGACCAGTGATTTATAGTTGCATTTTATATTCATGATAAGAAATGCCTTCGTACTCAATACAGCTCGGTTGGTTAGTAATTCTTCAAGGAAATATACATCGCTCAAACTATAATTACTCTCTATTGCGTCTAGTACACCGCGCACCTGATGACATTTTAACTCTGTTTTGCCGTTGCAAGCTTCAATGAAGTTTAATACAAATTGATCGCACCTACTCTGTTGATTAAACAGCATGTCCATTACATCAATGGATGTATCATTGGTCAGCGTTAGCCATTTGAAGGCTTTAAAGGGAACATGAACACCTACTCTGAACAGTATACGTTTGATTTTGTCTACATCATTCAATACTATGGCATGTTTCAGATGTTGGTGTAAAATGCGTTGTTCACTCTCGAACAAATCGTACAGTACATTGTCCATGTTAACTTGAAAACTTCGCACCACTATCGTCACTATCGTTGTTGTTCCACTCACTGCGAGATCTATCCAAGTACCTAGCTTTTATGGCACATTCATCAAAATAGGTAATGCTAAAGTGTTGTGATACTGAGCATCACCTAGTTATTCGTCTGATAAACCCCCCACTAGTTTTTGTAACAGCATTAACAAATCAACAACCTCGAGATGATCTCTGGCAAGGCGACTCTGTTGAATTTGAGCAATATATTTAAGGAAAATCCAATTAGAGGTGTGTTGGTGGTGATAGATTGTTATTCAAATTATCTATGGGAATATCCTTCACTTTTAACGAAGGATGCATGCCCGGTAAATTGCAAATTAATCAAAAGAGCATAACGTTAATCATTACTCTACATACAGCACAAAAAGCTGTCATAGCCATGCGAGAAATATGTTGCCTGATAAATACTCCTTTATGATTGTTGTGGTTTTGACAATTTTGACAACGATCCTAGGTCATGGATCGAAACGTAAAGAAAGATGATTTTAAAAACTATGAGTGGTTTAATTCCCAACGAAGATTAAGAAAAGGTTGCCTGATGTCGTTAAATCTATATATATACCAATGTTAAATACCTTGAAAGTAATAGGAAAATAAAATTTAAAGTTGTCAACCATGTTCGGGTGGTAATGTTGATTCGGTCATTGATACCTACTGCAAGTTAAAACAAGTCGTATACAATGATGAAAAGTTTTTGAAACTAACTAAATGTGATCTTGAATACATGCTTTGTAAAAGCGATATAGTTCAGATTCTGCTACGATTCTTCAACAGACGGCGATAACAATAAAAACTCTGTTTAAATTAATTTTAATAACGACTTAACATTGCGTAATTCTATTAAAATGATTTGAAATATAACGGTATTATTTTTATTGTTTAGCATCAATTTAATAACATTTGCTGATATAAGATGAAAATTGTGAATTTTGGTAATTGACAATTATGCTAAAATGTTTTGAAGTTACCTTGTTGCCATATGTTCCATTTAACAGAATTAAAACTCAGATATATTATAGACATTCTTGCAATTATTTACCATATGTGTATATATTTCTCTTGACAATAATTATTAATTTAAGAATAACTTATTGAATTAAAGTAGGTTATTTATAAGCACTAAATTCTACAATAATTAAAACGAGTTTGAAAATAAAAATGTATTGACAACGTAGCTATACTTGTAATTTATTCTGCCAGGATCAACAAAATATAATGCAAAATAGTTGTTTTTAGGTATAAACCAGAACCATATAATTTACATATGGGGATATGTTGTTATAATTATACTATAAATAGCACAATCGCCGAGGTCATTAACTACCATGCACTTTACTGAACGCGGTTGTTAAAGGGCGTTATATGAACGTTTTTTGCAAAGAAATAAGTAATATTTATCTCAGTTTGCGAAATGTTGAAACGTTTAGATCCGTAAGTTATGCATATCTTTTAGAAAACATATTTGCTTTTATGGACAAATTTTTGCTTTACATTCCTTAACTTTAATAATTTCACTAATCATGTTTACAGAGTCTTTTAAATAATAATATCCTTTGAACATACTATCATCTGGAATACAAATTTTGTTATACCTATATCTAGTACTAATAATAATTAGTGTCTCTAGCACTGTAAAATTTAACTAGAATAAATAATTCACAATCTTTTATAGTGTTTAATTAAATCGGTCTTTAACAACAAAAGAGGTATTTTGCACATTGCAAATTATTATTACCATGCTTGTAGCAATAAATATTACATAATAAATTGCTGGTTATTCACCTAACAATAAAATTTTACACTAAGAATATATAATTGGTGTATGCTGGGTTGCCTGCCATAGATATGCATATATTTTTAGAATTCAATTAAATTTAAGTACACGTAGGTAAATGTGTGAAAGTTACTTTACATTTCAGTATTCAGCTGTATTGTAAATAGTTATTGATATTGTATTGAAAAACGACACCCAGTATTGTCAGCTGTGTAAAAATGTTTTGTTTCGGCAGTGAATCAATCAAACTGTATGAAAATATATGAACTCATTAGCATGTAATTAAAATAAGCTGGTAAGTGAAACTAATATAAATAAAACATTCAAATTTTGTGTGTTTCTTTTAAAATTATATATTTAATACAAAAATATTTTTGAAATTCTCGGAGATTCTTCAACACGTGCACGTTTTTGCTTAACCTAAAAATCTCCGAAGTATTCAATCACCTAATGCGTGCAAAGCCTCCGTTCAGAACGCCTTATGGAGTACCATTCCGCATTTGAGAATGAGTACATCCCCATCCAAATTCTTCACCACGTTTTAAATAACGACATTATTTGCATATATTTAAAGGTTATATAGATCCGGGTACGAGTTCAGAACGAGTGACCTGTCTTAACATGTTTTTTTGCACACACACCAATATTTTAAATTAAAACCATTATAAAATACGAGTCGAATAATTTCTCCTATTCTTTTTGATATTTAATACAAAAATAATGGGGCAGAGCCCCGTTTAGGGCACGTTTAGAAGCTCCCTTCCCCCAACATTATCATTTTGAAAGTGATTATGTCATCCACCACATTTCCTATTTTTGCTTAACCTAAAAATCTCTCTTTAATTAACTAAAGCAACGAGAATAAAAACAATGACGAAGCTCTAAAGATCACCGCTAAATTTTTCACTACATGCACGTTTTTGCATAACCTATAAATTTTTTATCACGTTTGTGCAATTAAACGAGTTATATATATACAATGTCTAATACGTCATCTACATACAATCACCAAACCGCTAAAAGTAAAAGAATTTTTATTGCCACATAAATTAAATGTATAATTACATTTAAATATTTAAATATATTTAAATTGCTAAAATGTAAGCAAGAACACCTCTTGATATAAGATCAAATTAATTTTTATTTGAGAGTCAAATAAATCGTTATGAAAGGTGGTATAATTTGCATACCAAGACGGAAATAGTCTTAACCTGTTTTTGCAAACACACCTTATGTTAATTAAATCCATTATATTAAAAGTTGAATGATTTGCATATATATTACCAGAGAGCTATAATTTCAATAAAAAAACACGAGGTTATATTCGACTGCGAATTCTTGTTATTTTATCGTGACATTGAAATTGGTATAATTTGCATATATTTTAAATTCATACGGGTATAATTAAAAGATTATATGTTAGATCCGACTGCAAGTTCAGTGTACTTGTATAAATTATTTTGGGATGATGTAACCAAAAGCAAATATACGACATACCTGTCTTGAAATGTTTTTGCAACACACCTTATGTTAATTAAATACATTATATTAAAAGTCGAATGTCGACGTGATTTACATATATATTGCCAGATAAAAAACACGTTGTTATATTCGACTGCATGCAAATTCTTAGTATTTTATCGCGACATTAAAATTGCGAGATGTGAACGACTTCTTTTTTACAAGATTTTACCTGCAAACGTTTAAAATTTGACCTCCATCATATAACATTTCGTATACTTTCTTAATTTTATTTTCTACTTCGTACAAAACGCAGCTTATGAGGAGAGCTAAAACACTCTTTACCACTTGCACGCGTTTGCCTAATATTAAAAAATTCTTCACCGCGGCGTTTTAATTTTTAGCTTAACCTACCCCAGAAAAATACGAACCAACACGTGAACTCCATTTTCTACACACACAACATTTTTTTAAAATTTAATATTTAATATTTAACGTCGGGAACGCTGCTAAAAAATTTCCTAAGAAAATGTCTCCACCCCAGCGCACGCGCACCACCCCACAACAAAAATCTAACGACCCCGCCGAACGCACACCCCAAAGACCTAACGACCCCCAGACGCAACAAATTTACACACAAAGACAATTTTGTTCTCAAAGCGGCGTATACATATCTTGCTGCACGTTTTGTTTCCCAAAGCGGCTTAGCTGTTCATATTGTTCTCGAACCGGCGTATACATATCTTGCTGTGGATCTCTGTTGCCAAACCGGCTTAGCTACCCTACTAATCTTCTTAATTCTTTGAGCCTTGGAAGTGAGAATACACTTTCCATGTTTAAAATGTTGTTTGATAAATATTTTGATAGTAACTGTTTTTCTGTTCGCCTTTAACATAGACAGTAGCATCGGGTGGTATGACTTCTTTCAGCAAATCGCCTACATTTGTATATCCACTTGTGGACTGTTCATCCCAGCTGAGCCCATGGATTCTTTGCTTTAACCACCGAACTTGCTTTTTGAAATCATCACTTAGGGTGTTATACTCCACAGCCATGTCCAGTATCTCATGCCATATTACATTATTCGCTACATCCAAAATGGCAATCTCCTTGCAATAGAAATCACTAGTTTTGTATTGATATCCTTGTAAATCGATTAAGAAACACATGCTTCCTGCTTCAAATCACAGATGGGAATGGGGTTCTAAGCAAATCTCTCCTATATATTCAGTTAAGGGACTTTATTCCCTCCTTTTATGATTTTTTCATCCAGGTAATTATCTGGATGATACTAAAGCAAGTCCGTTTTCTTAATCCAACTTTTACCATCCCCCAACCACGACACTAATAATTCGCGCCCGTGCTTCCGTTTCCGTAAAACTTTTTCCACTAAGTACGAGTCGGGTGCTGCTGTGAGCTGAATTTCATCTTCGTAAAAAGCACCTAGAATTGGCCGACCTTCCAAATCTTGTAGCAGATAGGTTTTTAAAGGTTCAGCTAAAGCATATTTTGTGAAACAGTCCACTGCTATTATAATATATCTGTACCCATTGTTCACACGCGAGTAAGGCTGCATTTCGCACAAGTCCGATTGGATAAGATCACGTTTCACATGTTTCAGATTTATATGACAACGCTGAAAATTTTTTCTTGCAGGTTTAAATAATTCCTTAACGATGATTTCTTTACTCATTTTTGCTTAACACTGTTGCTAAACTAATAGGGTTATCTTTATCCAATTGCACCTTTGACATAAACTAAAGCTTTGGTTTGTAGTATTTGTTTTTTATAGCTGCTGGTGACGCCTCGTAAATCGATGCTATTGCAAGACCGAGCTCCTTCCCATTTGTCTCAGAAGTTGCAGTCAAGTTAATAAAAAACTGTATAAACGTTTTAAAGTCAGATACAAGCTTATCCAATTTTTCATTTACATATTGTTTATTAACTGCATCAGATGGCTCAACTGGTTGAGCAAGCATTGCGATACGCTGGTTTCTCGCATTGAAGGCTTTATCTTTACGCTTTATATCATCAGAACTTTTTAGACAGTATGAAAAGGCTTGATTCACGAGCTTGATTACAGATTTCTTATTAACACAATCACTATCGTCTTTAGGATCCATTACATCAACTAGCCTTCTTTTACGAAAACTAATTGTTTCTTCTCCAGACTTGAATACTATAGTGCTTCTCTGATTAACACAATCACTATCTTCTTTCGGGTCTGATGAATTCACTATCCTTCTTTGCTGCATATCGTACCCATCACCATCCAACGTTAGCACAAATCCTCGACCTGGAGGACCGCGTCGAATATCAGCATCTTTACGCTCTGAACGTCCGAAGCGGTCGATAGGCATTTTAAAACTGTGTAATTATTTACTGATCTCACTGTATTATACCTTCTTCTCTCAACTCTTCTGTTATGGACACCATCTCGTTAATGTTTTCCTCGCTTGTATTTCCAGCTCGGTTGGATGCGTTCAACAATCTCAGCCGATCCACAAGTTCATGTACATTATTCCAGTAGACATATTGCACCGGCTTTGAATTTAAACTTTTGTAAAACCGATTCGAAAAGCCTAAACCCGACCCCTTAGACTGTTTTCTTCTCTTTGGCTGTTTTCTTTCGGGATTCCTCCGAAATTCGGTGAGATATTTTTGCACATATTTTTAAACTTTTGTTATTTGTTGGAAATCCGCTTAAATCGTGCACCGCAAATGGGTTAAACTTTCTTCTCAAAATCGACGCAGATTTGATCATTTCCAAGTAATTCGGCAAATCTTCATGCAAATTAAAATCGCCATCTTCGGGGCTGATGTCTTTGTAAACCAGCAGATTGTATAAACCCCTCGTACCTGGATATATCACATTGTTTAATGTTCTATCGCTAGTTTCCGGGTTAATTATCAATACACTTTTCCACAAACTCCATGTATCGGTTTCCGCATTATACTTTACTCCATAAATTGATTTGTCAATATTTTCGTCTTCGTCTCTAGCTAACACATCCGCATAGTAAAAATGGAACGGTTTTTCTGGAACGAGTTGTTTAATTTTCTTTATAGGTACGTCCATGTCTTCGACTTTAACCTTTGTTGTAGGTATGGGAATTTTTTTGGTGATCGATTGCAACTGGGAAGCGGTTATTTGCAGTGGATCGATCAATTGTTTGTGCACCTCTTTGAATTTTTGCTGAGATGTAGCGTGTCCCTTTTTGTACGCTACAAATTTTTTTCGTACAGCATCCTGCATAAGATGAAGACTGCGTTTATTCGCAATAAAATTGTTAACGTCCGTCATCATGAAACTTTGGATGAGAACTAACTTTTTTTGAATAATGTCAAATATTTATATACTCGTCGAAATTCTTCCTATATCGACCATTATCCAAATCAAAATCTTTCACAACAGTTATAAAATTATGTTTTGAGTCACCCCAACACTGTAAACACATTTTTTTAATTTTCGGATATGTCATGTCACCACTTATATGATCCGAAAAGATATGGCGAAGGTTTGTATCATCCTGTTTCCATAATGCGATTACATTTGCGTTATCTCTGAGTCTATGTTTTAAGGCACTAGCGTAAGTTTGACATAGATAGAACGAATCTATTGCTTTATGACGGCCGAACGAGAAAAATTGAGTGATTTTACTTTGCTCGTTTACAGGTATATCATCGAAAACCATAATTGAATCTTCTTTGGTATCTCCGGGTTCGATCAACTCATCGTAATTTTCAAACTCATGGTACCCAATTTCTTCTTTTAATGGTGTAAAAACGTTTTTTAACAATTCGTATTTCGATTGATATAAACTCTTCGAAAATACATAGACATTTTGGAATCTAAGACCGTTCTCGTGCAAGATCAGAGATATTAAAGCGTTGGTCTTCCCACAACTCGATGGTCCCACGAATATAGCTCGTATGTTAGACGGGAACAAAGGACCATGTTTACCATCCTCTTTTGCATTAGCAATAGCAAAGTTATCATAATTCTGTATAGGTATTTTAACTTCTTGTTTCGCATCACCCGTGTCTCTCACATTTTCCGACCTAGGAGCACCATTCTTCTTTTGAGGTTTACGGAGATCCAAATGCCTGCTTAACGTTCTTCTGGGTATACCATATAACCTACTTGTAGAGTTAACACTTATACCCTTTTGTATTTCACTAACTGCTTTCTCTAAGGATTCCTTGGTGTACATCTTTCAAGTATAAGTTTAAACTGATTCAAATTGAAAATAATATTCCCTTATATACCAGCATGGGCAGGGGTGTGCATGCGCAGGGGCGCGCATGGGCAGGGGTGTGCACGCGCAGGGGTGCGCATGGGCACAGGCGTGCTTAGGTGTACACCGGAGTACGTGAGAAACTGCGTTGGATCACCAAAAAATCTTATTAATATTAAAACAACATAGATTTTATACAATTTTATTAAAAATATATATATATACAAAATATTTAATTGTGAATAAATCTATTAACAATTTCCGTAAACGGATTATATTCAAACATAGAGTCATGTATAATTAAAGCATAAGCCTTCATCGACGGTTCAAAATTTCTTGAAGCTTCTAATTCCATTCTTACATCAACAGTTGCATCCTTGATGCTTTCAAATTGATGACGACAGTCGATTACAAAGACGGGTGATTCCTTAAACCTGTTGTAGTCCATTAAACATTTATTTGACGATTAGTTCGGGTAGTATTTTTCCATAAAAGATGCATAAGACAGGTACGCTAGCAAGTAGTCATTCTGCTCGAAATCCAAATTTAATCGACCTTGATGGAACATCTGAGAGTTTAAAAACACTTTGACATTGGTTATGTTGGCATTCGTAAAGCTTGTAGCATTTTCTTCTTTCCTGTCGTACTTCCCATTTTGCAGCGCCAGTAATATCCAGCGAGCCTTCTCTGTTTCGTTCGATACTTTAATTCTCCATACTTGCGACTTTGATTGTGTTAGAGACGGTAATTCGTGTAGTTCCCATTTTCTGAATGCAACCATTATAGATGATTGATTTTGCATTTCCGAAAGCAGCGACGCCTTGGCAAAGTCGCTTAATGTTATATGCGGAACCTCCCATGAAATACGTTGTATTTTGAACGTTACTGTATTTCCAATCGACTTGTAGCAATTTACGTCCGACTTGGATCTGATTAAAATCAGCTCTTGAGGCATGTTGACGATAGTTTTCTTGTAATCTTCAAAAAATCCAAAAATGGTTTTTAGCGGTATAGCACAACTAAACCGCCCATCTTGGAATATGGTATCGGGCTTCCACCTGGTATGTGTAATAGATTTTGTTTCTGATTCTTCCATGGATACTAAACCTTTAATAGTTCTTGTAATTCCAGGGATTCGACAGACATCTATTATTTGATTATTACCCAATTTGTATTGAATTTCTTCAAACAGAAAATATGGTGCATTTCTAGTAAATTCGTAAGCTTTAGGGTCTGGTTCTGCTTCTCTAATCGGGTCTCCAGTTGTTGACGCTTCTCTTAATGTTTCCGTAGGTTTATAGGTGCCCCTTATAAATATGAAACTTTCATGAGGGTATGTGATGTTATCACTGCTCTGGATTTCAATTGAAATTCGATCGTTGTTTTCTGCATTCAATGTAAAGGGAAGATATGTATAATAATCTTCCTTTATTATGGTTTCGTCTAATTTATAACCTCCAAACACATCCAATTTGGGCACGTCCTCATATTTAAGCCTTCCAAGTTTAACGTTTTCATCACCGTGGAGATCTAAGCTGCGTTTACTTCTGCCTCCCATCATTTATAACTTCTAACCCCAAAGATTTTAAGAAACGTACTTCTTCTGCTGTAAGTCTCTCAACAACTTGACGCTTTGACGTCGTCTTCACTTCTAATCGTCTGGGGGTGTTGTAACGTGCTTTATATACAAAATCGATAGGCATTTTCAACTACTTTTTATTTCCAGTCTCACACAGGTGTATGTTTCCGGTGAAAAGTTTACCAATTCACCCAAATGATCGACTAGTCTGATTGTAATATTATCAATTTCTGTCACGCTCAGCGGATAATATATGACGTGGTTAGGTTCCTTTTCCAGATTATACCCGGGTGGTACAGATAGACTGAATTCAAATATGCTGTGGGTAAGAAAATTGTTTCTGAACGATCCGCTGGTGATATTGGTTTCCACAAAATGTTTGAGACCGATATTATGTTCACTTGCTGATTAGCGATATGTACGGTATCTGCAGCCAATTTGCGGTTGGTAAACCCCAAGATGCTTCCAATATTGTTTTTACGGTTTGCCCCAAAATCAATCGGTATACTGCTTCGTATAGAACACTTTAATGTATTATTGTTGGCACTCAGTTTAAAATATTTTTCAATGTTCTCGTTGATGTCCGGCTTCTGACTGAACCATTTTTTGAAGACGTCCTGTATATATGCATTTATTTCTTCTAATTCGTATGATCCAGGTTCAATGGTTATTCTGCGATGCTCTGGATCGTTAAAGTATAAGATGTTGTTTCCCGGATGTATGTTTTGCTCAGTGTTACAAGTGTACAAGCCCACTAGACCCAAAGCATATTCACCGTCTTGTTTCAATTTAATTGGTGGGTAAATGGATCCTGTCGATATGACATTACCATACCCGAACACGCTCACAGTTTTAGCCAGTGTCACTAAGAAACTTTAACACTAAATGTCCACAATTGTATGTGTTGTAAGTCTGCTCCGGTACACTGTTGTAGTAAATTTTACAACCTCGAAAATATCTCTTTACTTCTTCCGACGGTCTCAAGCCTCCAAACGAATCGTAGTAATACACGCTATTTCCACGTTTTCGGTACCCCACCCAATGTGTGCCCGAACCTTTGGTGGTATCCAAATTAATCACACCCGATTCGTTGACATGCGGTCTAATCTTCTGTAACTGATCTCTAGAAAAGACGTTGCGAAAATGAGGAATGTTAGATGCGTGTTTCCTTATATCTACATCGGTGAGAGCTCTTCGAGGTAACTTGCTTAGTTTTTTGATACTTTTTTACAAATGCCACGCCCCTGTTTGTACGGTTTCAAGAATAATGCTGTGCCTTTTTTGTATGGTTTTAGAAACATTCCATTTCCTTTTTTCCCAACAGTAATGGCTTCCATAGATCTGTTGTGTCGTTCGCTCTCCTTAAGCTGTTCGTTGGCTGTCTTGACATCATTTACTGCGTTAGCTATCCCCGCAGCACCGCCTGTTAGTGCACCTAAGGCACTTAGTCCAGCGAATATCGGAATCAATGGTAGAAAACCTCCTTTCTGTGGAACGGGTATAATACGTGGGACTTTAATTTTGCTTTTCCCACCGGCTCCTTTTATGATTTTTTTACCAATTAGAATACCAACATCTAACAGCTTTTTCAAGTTGTCGGAACCAACTCGGTCTATTGCGGACCGTATTTTCTTCAAAAATCCGCCTTTGAAACTTATTTTCTTCTTTAAGCCCATACCCATTTTTCTCTTCGCTTTCATAGCGTTTGTCACAAACCAAGCTGCAGCTTTTTCCCCAAACTTTGCGTTTTTAGACCTAACTCTCTCCCAGGCTTCTTCTTCTAAAATTTTATCTGCTCGGTGTCTGGCTGGAAGATCGTCAGCGTACTTGGAGTATGCAATGTCGTGGTCTTTACACAATTTATCCAATTCGTTTATTCCAGGATTGCCTCTTGCTAAGCGCTCATTCAATTTTGTACCAGGACCGCAGTACTGATAACCTGGAATATGCAGCTCAAACGGTAACCTGTTTATAGCGCTGTTGATTAAACCCTCTCCAGAACAGATAATCATGTGTTTACTCAAAAAAAATCTCAAACTATACTAAATAAATAAACAACAACGAGTCTATTTATACTTTTTCAAAAAAATTTACAATATATTTACAATAACAATACATTTACATCCACGCCTCTTGGACTGTCTTTTATAAAATACTCTTTCTAGTTATCACCATAACCAGAATCTTCAGATTCCGACAAATTTAAACGTCTAAACATTTCCACTAATGTTCTTGTACGCATCACGTCTCGCACAAATATATCCGGAAAACATATAACCAGCTCTAATTCATTTAGGGCGCTCTGATACAATTCGTTGTAGAATAAAATATTGCCAATTCGAACTTCGCCTTCAATCAAGATTTTAATTCGTTTCTCCCCTTCAGTCAGAGTATTAAACCCATCGCAATCATTTAAATTAGAATTAGCAACAAACCCTACTTATTCGCTGTATAATGCTGGAAAGTCACGACTTTTCAACTGCTTAAGTTGATACTCAAACAACTCTCGCATATGGAATAGTTTACGGCACTCCAATTCGTTTATAACTATCGAGCTATCACCCATTATTATTATTATTTTTAACTAGAACGTTTTGTCCTCGGTTGATTCAGACACTGGTGACAGAGTGATAAAGAGCGGAGCTCCTAGTTGTATGTGTAGATTTTCCATTTCGGGTGCACCATTTAATCGACTGTTTAGCACGTCGCGAGAAAATACGTTAATTTGAAATTCCACTTGAAAATTTGTAAATGCCAACCAATTTTCGTATGTCAATTCCAGAACATGGTTGCCACAATATTTCTTGCTACACACCAATCGTAATACGGGTTTTATTGTCTGGTTTATAACAAACCCAATTTCCACATTATGAGGGTGTTCGCCCAATTCACTTAAACTATACGTAAACTTATTAATTAGATTTTCGGCATACGAAACTTGTGCATCATTAACATCTACAGACTCCATTGCTTTGCACTGATTTCACCGAGATGACTGAGTAGGAATCCTATGCGGCTCGTCCTTTTAAATGTTTCAGAATTGTTGTTGCGCATGCGTAAATTGTACTCAGGTGACTTAGAATGATAAATATTCGAATTATATTAACATTTTTATTTATAAATTTTAACCATAAAATACACATACAAAACTTTTACAATTATAATTTTTCTATATAGCTCAAAAAGCATTCCATAAAGTCTCGCAATAAATTGAACTCTTCAAATTTATCCAATAACTCACGGTAATTAATTCGATTCCGGTCGAATTGATCACAAACAGTCCATGTTTGTTGCAACTTTATCCACCTGGAGTCGTCATAACATGTTCCGACATCATCACCATAAATATAGCCACGTTCGATATTAATCCTAGCATCACTCAAACTCTGCTGAAACATTACTATACCGTCTTTAAAGGATATCATTGTATCTACTTTTATGCTGTATTTTGTACTGAACATAGAGGAATTGTGCTCGTATTTTATACCATTTGAGCTGACCTTGTTACCGAAATCACCCAAACTTTCTAAGGTTTATTGTGAAAGGTGACCTTCGCCTTCTTCATTATTGTTTACATTTAAAAAATTCCAGGCTCGAAATGTCTGTAAACAATTAGAGTAGAAGTGAAAGTTAAAGTGATACATCCGATAATTATAGATGTAGTGCGTAAGCAAGAAGCTAATAGAATTTTAACCGACGTGAATAGACTGGTTTGAAATGTTACTCAAGGTTAAACGACGCTGGGTTTTTAAAAGTAAACTACCTATTTATTATACGATTTTAATTATTATGTGTATAAAAGCACCGTGCAATGCAATATAATTCAGTTTCTGTTTAGTCTTTGACTAGTTAACAAGTTTTTATAATTACAGTGAAATGGCTTCATTCGTGTGCAACGTCTGTGGTGCAGCTTTCTCTCGCGGTGACAATTTAAAACGACATCTGCTTCAACAACATGAATCGGAGCCTGAAACGAAAAAGGGGTTGTTTACCTGCGAAGTGTGCCCAGCATCCTTCTCGCGGAAGGATAGCCTAAAACGGCATCGCGACGCCAAACATGGTGTAGTGGTACCAGTTGCCGGGCCATCCGCGATCGAACGACCTGCTACGTCGACGCTTGAGGGACCTGCCCCCAAGAGGCTGCGGAGATGTGTGGAGTGTGATGTGGACGTCATCAACTTGGTAGCCCACCAACGCACGAACGCGCACAAAGCTAATGCTAGTCGCGTCCTGGATGGAGGTGTAGAAGTAGTAGCGACAACATTCAAAAGTCGAATTGCAACTTTCCGCATCAATAATGTCGACTCTACAAGTATGTATTTTATAAGTATTTCGTGTTTGCTTAGTTTGTATTTTTAGGTCTGTTGGAATTCTTGCAAGATCAACGGGAACGATTTGTAAGCTTAGTCGGGGGACAGCTGGCTATACACACCTCCCTCACGGTTAATTGCGAGTTGTTTGGTGGTTACACCAGGATGGGTGTGTCAGAGGGTGTAGAGGACGTGAAATCCTTCAACACCCGAAATGTTGTGGTCACCTCCTCCAGTAACCTAGGGGAGGTCTACAACGCCTTTGTGGAGAGGATGTCTGCAAAGTCTGATGAGTTCCAAGAACGTGATTCTGGTTAGTTTCTACAATTATTTATTTTTTCTAATTTTTAAATTTTAGGATGGACTCTGAAACAGGCGTTGTACGTACAAGTAAATGTTAACAAGTACCAACCTTTGCGTGGGTCTTCGTACATAGAGCTCCCCGAATGGATTCAGGACAAGCTTGCGGTGGTTAACATCCAAAATAACGATGATGCATGTTTTGCCTGGTGTGTGATGGCGGCGCTGAATCCCGGACATGTTAATCCTGAACGGGTTAGTAGCTACCCGCACTACTCGACTGTACTCGACGTAACAGGAGTACAGTTCCCGATGCCCATAAAGGATATCCCCAGATTCGAGGAATTAAACGACATCAGTATCAACGTGTTTGGGGTGGAAGACAAGTCCATCGTTGGACCGCTACATTTCACCGCTAATAAAAGGGTTCGGCATGTGAACCTACTGTACATTCAGAATGAGGGCAAGTCCCACTACTGCTGGATCAAGGGTTTGGGGAAGCTAGTGCGTAAGCAGCTATCTCGTGAGCACACAAGCAAATGACTTTGCGATGGATGTCTTGTGTTTTTTCGCAGCGAAGAGCAACTTGTTAAACACACCGAACAAGAATGCAACCATGTCGCTACCACCATGCCGAAACATTTCAACAACATCCTCGAGTTTAAAAACGTTCACAAGCAAATGCGGGTACCGTTCGTGATTTATGCAGACTTTGAAAGTGTGTTGAAGCCTATTAGTTCAGCAGTTCCGGATCCTACCTCTTCCTTCACCAACAGCACACAACACCACGAACCCTTCAGTTTTGCATATTATGTTAAGTGTTGTTATGATGATAACTTAAACAAGTTTGAGCTGTACAGAGGTGTTGATGCAGCCAAAGTTTTTATGGAAAAGATGAAAGAGGAAGCAAAACGATTAGGAAAAATTTTAAAAACAAACACTCCCATGCTTCCAATGGAACCCCTAGATGAGTTGTTGTTCCATATGGCTGTGGACTGTGGAATATGTAAGCAACCTTTGGGAAATGAAAGGGTAAGGGATCACTGCCACCTCTCAGGGAGATTTCGCTTTGCCGCACACTCCCAATGCAACATTAAATACACGGTTCCAAAGTTTATCCCTGTTATATTCCATAATTTAAGTGGGTACGATAGCCATTTTATAATTAAGGAATTGGGATACGACAAAGAAAGGGTTACTGTAATCCCGAATAATAAGGAGAGGTTCATATCGTTTACAAAAAACGTTAGATTGTCTAAGGAAAACGACGATGAAACTGATGAATCTTTTATTACACTGAGATTTGTAGACTCCTTACACTTCATGGCATCTAGCTTAAATAAACTAGCCTCCAACTTGAATTCTGAACAGTTTGTTGAACTAAAGAGCTGTTTCCCCAATACAGAAGAGTTTGCTCTATTACATCGGAAGGGTGTGTTCCCGTACGACTACGTGAAAGATATTACCGTATTGGAAGAGAAGGCTCTACCACCACAAAATGCTTTCTACAACGGTCTAACCGCCACAGCGGTGTCGTATACAGATTATGAACACGCACAGAATGTATGGAAAACATTCAAAATCCAAATGCTTGGGGAATACAGCGATCTTTATTTGAAAACAGACGTTTTGTTACTAGCAGACATTTTCGAGAACATCAGAGACGTGTGCACAAAAACCTATGATCTAGACCCATGCCAGTACGTGACTGCTCCTAGTTTGAGTTGGGATGCCATGTTGAAGCGCACTGGGGTGAAGCTCGAGTTGTTGACCGATGTCAGCATGCAACATTTTATCAAGAAAGGGATACGTGGTGGGTTAACCCCAGTGCAGCGGTCGGTATGCCAAAGCCAACAATAAGTATTTGGAAGACTACAACCCTGACGAGCCATCCAAGTACATCGCATATCTGGATGCTAACAATTTATACGGATGGGCGATGTCCTAACATTTACCCATTAGCGGCTTTAGATGGTTAAACACGGACCAGTTACATCGTATAAAACAAGAAATATTAAATATACCAAGCACGCACGAAAAAGGGTATATTTTGGAAGTTGATATACAGTATCCAGAGGAACTCAATGATCCGCATAACGATTTGCCTTTCTGCCCTGAATCGATGGTACCTCCAACACCGTTTTCGAAGACGCCTAAGTTAATCGCCACCCTTCTGAACAAAACAAAATACATTGTTCACTACCGCAACTTGCAGCAGTCTCTGCGTAACGGTCTGCAATTAACTGTTGTGCATCGCGTGTTGGAGTTTGATCAGTCGACGTGGTTAAAACCCTACATTGATCTCAACACGAATCTCCGTACGTCTGCCGCTAACGCGTTTAAAAAAGATTTTTTCAAACTTATGAACAATGCCGTCTTTGGTAAAACAATGGAGAACGTGGACAAAAGGGTCGATGTCAAAATAGTCACGCGATGGGAACACGACGGGAAAAAGTTGTGCGCGAGTGAACTAATAGCTAAACCTAACTTTAACAGTTGCTTAGTGTTGGGGGAAAATCTGGCGATTATACAGATGAATCGTGTAAAAGCGAAGTACGATAAACCAATCTATGCAGGATTGTCAATTTTAGATCTGTCCAAAACGCTAATGTACGACTTTCACTACAGTACCATGGTTCCTCTGTATGGTCCCAGATTGTCCCTGCTTTATACAGATACAGACTCTTTGGTTTATAGTGTTGAGACGCCAGACTTGTACAGTGACATTCGTAATCATGTACAACACTTTGATACTAGCGATTACTCTCCTACTAACAAATATAATATACCACTTATAAACAAAAAGGTGTTGGGGAAATTTATAAAGACGAGTTTTGTGGCGATTTGGTGTTGGAATTTGTAGGTAGTAGGGCTAAGTCCTACTGCATAGTGAGTGAGAAAGACATTGTTAAAAAAATTAAGGGTGTTAGTCGTAGTGTGGTGGCGGGGATTAGTGTAGATAGTTTTAGGGGGGTGGTGGTTAACAATGATGATGCCCTCATGAATACGATGGTATCAATCCGGAGTAAGAAACACCAACTTTATACACATTAATAAAATCAGTTTATCGGGCGCAGATGACAAACGTTACGTCATCCCCGGAAGCATATCAACCTACGCATGGGGGCATAAGGATATAGGTTAAGTTGTTTATATTTGTATATATTTTATTGTGTATATATAGTATGGAAGTTAGTTATAAGACATACCTACCATCCCCATCCTTAAAATTTCCTTCGCTCCCGGCGGCATGTGTTTACTTCCACGTGGTGTCGCTAGACGGTAAAACATATTGTTGTTAATCTAACAATATGTTTTATTGACCGAAAACACGTTTCCTCTTTTTTTACATTAATCTTTTTTTGTTATAGGTCTATTTAAACAACACATTAATCTCTTTTTTTGTTACAGGTTAAACTACTTGGATTCGGCTACACAGGAAATTATGTTATACTTTGTAAAAATTGTAATTAGTTTATTAAACTGTAAATTGGATAAAATAAATTATTAAAATTTTGTGTGCTTAATTTTTGTGTTACTACCTCTAACTGTTTGGTTAAAGCATATACCTTGGGTAGCGAGAAAGGTTTTAAAAAAATGGAGTTAATATATACGAGCAAAAAATTTTAAAGAAGTTTGAGAGCTTAAAGGGCGTGGTCCGATTTTAAATCTGTTTGCAGATTCGAATTCTGCATAAAATTCTAACCTAATTTAATGTATTGCATGACTAAAAAAATTTTATAAGAAAGCTCAAAAGTCGCTACAGGTAAGAAATCTTAAAATGAGGGTAGCTCCCTTGGGGATGGCGCAATCTAAAAAATTCCTAGAAATTTGGGTAGCTGAGAAAATTCTAATATTAATTGATACCAAACAAGATAGGTTTATCTCGAAAGATGCATCGGTTAGACGAAGAAAACTATTTGGTTCAGAATGTTAGCGGTAAAAAAAATCTTAAAAATAGGTTTATCTCATGTGTGGAAATGTGGATGCTCATTTATCTCGAAAGATGAAAAATGGTTAGTCGAAGCAAACTATTTGGTCCAGATGTGTGAGGAAATGTGGGATTCTGGAGGAAATGTGGAGTTCATTAGCCTGTATTCCTACTACTCTCTTTGCAATTGTATTTTATATCTTTGTGGTTGTGCCAATATAATTGTTGAAACTGCTTGTCGTTTTGGTATTGTGTGGATGTTCTGCAAAAACTAAATATAAAGATAGAAATGTATATGAATATAGACAACACGTCGAACGCATGTTGTGTACGTTAACTAATACATAGTTAAAGCTAGAAAATGCATTCAACAGAGAGCAATACAATGCAGCGTAAGAACAAGAAGCCCATGTAACCGAAAAAGTATTTGAATACTAAAATAATGTATGCGCATCTATTGCAAGCCACCCGGCGTACTTGTATAGAAAAAAGTTTTATTACTACGATGGCTGCCCTGTTTGAAATTTATAGTTGGTAACTATAATATTATAATATTATTTTCAAATACTTTTATAAATTAACTAAGAATAACGTTGCAAGTCTCGCATAAGCAATATTCAATTATCTACCTAATATTTAGCACTAAACAATAGGTTAAGCATGCGAAAAATGCTACACCTTCTTTAGCAATATTTAGTGCGTATACTGTGTAACGCTGCAAACGGGCTAATGATGTACAGGTCAAGCATTTGTGAGATACAGATCAAAAAGAGGCTACTTGCATATTAGAAATTGTACGAATATTTGCTAATATGGTACACAAGTACAAGAATTAAAAAAATTAATTAGCAGTCACGTGGTTGTGAGATAGAGATTAAAGTGGTTCATGTACTGTTCCTAGATGATTGCCAACATAGTGGAAAATAAATAAGTACAAATGGCATTAGGTTAGATATTCTGGCATAACTGGAACTAGATACTATGTGTACATGTAATATCTCAAAGCTAACTTTTTCCCCTTGGAATATGTGCGTAATTTAAACAAGTCCACAGGAAGGGTTAAATGATAGAGATTTATGGTTTGCAAATAATGTGGCATCATTCGTAAATTGTAAAGTATAAAACACCAGTGGTACCGCATGTGCTAAAATTCGGAAAACGGGTCTAACAAAATGGTTAATAGCATTCACGGTCACGTGGTTGAATGAGTGACAAGTACAGGCAAGGAACGACGTGTTGTTAGTTATGTTAATATATGTTTATGTCTCCCCCACGCACCTATAATCCATGTAAAGACAATCACTGTGCATTTCTTATAAGAGGAGTTTTTTGGTTTTTACATTGCCGTATATGGGAGGGCTTTTGTACTGTCATTTCAGTTGTTTTGTACAACTTTTGCATGTTTTAAAACTGTATAATGCAGTTTAAAAATTTTTTTCTTTTGAAGCAAGTTATCTATCCCCCAATTGATATATGTATAAAGAAATAGAATAATTAGGAATTATTAGAAAGTGTTTAGAATACGCTAACTGAAGTGCAACATTGTAAATACAAGGACAATTTATACAAGTTTATTAACAGTTCATGAGAACGCATGCGCAACCTTGTATTCGAGACGATAGTGACACTACAGATGTCAGGTCACAGACGGTCAGGTACCATGAATACTTATAAATTAAGATTACAACATTGTAGTTATAAATAGTATTAAGTATAAGCAGACATGAGATCTGCAAGTTCCCAAGCCATGTGAGAGGGTAGAAACGTTATAAAAAGCCCGGGAGCACAATGACCCGGCAGTCAGTCAAAGTATTCAGCTTTAACATTGCAGTTGCGTAGGCTACTCACAATAGTACATTTATTAGTGTAATTTCGACTTAAGAGTAATCATAAATCAACTTGTCAAAATTCCATGAATAAATACTGTGTTAATAAATAAATTTGTCAAATGTAGCATTAGGCGCAGTATTAAGCCAAGAAACAATAGGTATCGATAAACCCATCAGCTACGCATTTAGGATCCTAAATGAAACCGAACAGAAATATAGTACGATAGAGAAAGAATCGTTGACCAACAAAGTATTTTAGACATTACCTATACGGACGAAAATTTTATTAATTAAACGATCATAGTCCATTAGTATGGCTATGCTAACTTAAAGAACCTAATTCAAAATTATGACGATGGAGAATCAGACTAGAGGAAGATGACTACGAGATAATATATAAAAAAGGAATTTATAATAATAACGCAGACGCCATAAGTAGAATACAGCTCAATGCACTGGAAACGGAATCAATTATAGAAAACGTAGACGAAACGAAAATCAGAGAAGATCCAGACGAAACGGACACCATACATTCAATACAAAATAAAAAGTCAAAAACCTCGATTAAAATTTTAAATGAAACCATTCGTATGAAACCAAGTCAGTTTATAATTACCGAAGTTTCAACCAATCCCAACCCTGTAAAATATACGAAACTAGATAACAAGAAAATATATCAAATTCAAATAACCAAACACAACAATGACGAACAAATAATTAAAATTCTAAAAGAATACACCCCCGAGAAAAAACGATTTTACTTTTAATTTAACACCAAAAACTTGTATAAACGATTTTCAGAATTATATGTTAAATTATTCAATAACACTGGCCCCGAACTTATAAGATGCAGAAGAAAATTAATAACATTAGACATCCCTGACGAAATAAATGATGTAATCCAAAACCAACACGAAGGCAAAAACCAACCATCGTGGAATCAATGAAACAATAAAACAACTCATCGGAAGATATTATTTCAAGGACTTGAAAGAACTAACTACAGACTTTATTAATCAATGTGAACTATGCGACAAAACGAAATACGACAGGAAACCCGCAAAAATACCCTTAATGTTAACTAAAACTCCTGACAAACCTTTTCAAAAATTACATGCCAATACTCTAGTAGTAGAGGTACAAAGTTATTTGACAATTGTAGACGCATTCACAAAAATAGGTCAAGCAATACGAATCACTTTTAAAAATAGTATTGACGTAACCCAAGTACTTTACAGTACTTTACATTTTATAGAACGTCCGAAACAATAACGTTAGATAGCGGCAGCGAATTTAAAAATGAAACGATACAGAACACTTTGGAACTACAGAAAATAAAAATTTATTTCATATCTGAAAACCACCCTGAATCAAATGGACTAATTGAAAGACTACATTCGTCCCTGTTAGAACAAATCCGATTACTAAGAATAAGCTACAATTAAAAACACATTACTAATTTAATGTCATATGCATTAATCGCCTATAATAATACAATTCACTCGTCAATCAATTTTACGCCATTAGAATTAACTTTAAGACATTCAGATTCACGCAACCCTTACGACATACATTATAACAAAGAAATATATCAGCAATATGCCAAGGATCATAAGGAGAAACTAAAAATAGCTTATGACAAAGTAAAGAATAAATTAGATAACGACAAGGAGCGTATCACCACAACCCGCAATAGAAATACCGACGCAAGTAAATTCTCAATAGGACAAACCGTATACGAGAAAAATTTCAAAAGCAAACTACACAAAACGGCACCCAGAAATTTAGACCCATTTAAAATTAAAAGAACATCGGACAAAAACATAGCCGTAGTAGACAACGGCAAAATAACAAAATATATTCACTTGAAAAACTTAAGACACCCTGTGTTTTTAGATGGAATATCATCACCCTTACCGTCAAGCCCCACCCAGGTAGAACGGACATCGAAGTAATAATTGAAGATATAAAAAACAACCCCGGTATACTACCAATAAAGTTAGGCAGTATGCAAAATACTACTATTGGACCTTTGCATAAAAATTCGACTTAACAGAACTAAAGCAAGAATTTCAAACAATCAAAAACAATTATTACTGATTAAAACAATCAATGGACACAACAAAATTTGGAAAAGAATACGCAATTGAAATAATGAATTATGACAGCACAATAAAAAGCATTTTGAGAAACATAGAAGATAAATTTAACCAACTAATACCCACAGAACAAACGACGAGACAAAAAAAAAGGACTAATCAACGGATTAGGAAACATAATAAAAGTAATCACAGGCAATTTAAATAATCAAGACGTAGAACGTTATGATAACGCAATACAACAATTAATCAAAAACCAAAATGATATAAAAACCATAATTAGCAACCAAATATCATAACTCAATCAACAATTATAAAATTCAACAAAACGCCAAGAAAGCTAGTAAGAAACCAAGATAGTATAGTTAACCGAATACAAACCCTTGAAACTAACATGCAAAATACCATGTTAGTCATGCGAGATTTAATTAGATTCAATACAATATAAACCCAAATAATATCATCCCTTACCTTAATTCAACAAATTTTAGCTACCTTAGAAAACACAGTAGCATTTACAAAATTAAATACCCTGCATTCCAGTATCATAGAACCAACCGATTTATTAAAGAAATTATTAACAATTAGATCATTTATAACCAACAGTAAATTACACTTTGATGTAGTAGAATCAAACATTTTAATATTTGAAAAAATAGCTATAGTTAAAGGCTATGTAAAAAATAACGACATAACATTTTTAATAGAGATTCCGATAGTAGAGAGTAACAATTGTAATTCTTATCATTTTTGCTTTTCCAATGAAAGTTACTAGTATGTATCAAGTCATTATACCCACAACCAAATTCCTATCCTTAAATGAACTAAGATATGGTTACACAAACGAAAAATGCAACAAAGTCACACCAAGTCAATATCTATGCCAATCGTTGACAACAACAACTATTCAAGTAGACAGCCCTTGCGAAGTACAATTATTAAAATTTTCTAATTATTACGAGAACTGTGAAACCAAACCAGTACAAATCACCAATATGAAAATTCAAAATGGATAGCCACTTTTCCCACAGAAGTAATAGCAACAATCCACTGCAATCAAGACGAAAACAACTTAGCACTAACCGGAAGTAAATTAATCACCCTTAAAGAAGATTGTTATTTAAAATTGAAAAATCAGAGTTAATTAAGATTCCGTACAAACCAAGAAGCTAGCAAACTTACCAGAATTAAAAATCAAGACAACGCTAATCGAACACGAAGATATACTTTAAAAACTCATGCAACTGGAACATCTAGAATTAGACGACCCTAACCACGCCATGAAACCGATGGAAAATTATAAGGAACATTTAAGCGAATTAAAAACGCCCAAAGTACATTACGATAACATTAGTATTTGGACAATTATATTAATTATTTTGACTATTTTATTGATCATGTATGTAATTTACAAAATATATATTAGGTATAAAAATAAAGAAAACAGTTTTAGATTTAAGTCAACCAAGGTAAACAAAGAAACAAATGTACCATTAGAAGCTATGAATCTTAAGCAATGAAATTAAATGAATTTAATGAATTAAAAATCAAGAAAATGAAAACCCATAATTTTTAATGTACGTCGGGAGGAGTTGTGTATCCGCCAATCGATATATGTATAAAAAAAATAGAATAATTAAATATTATTAGAAAGTGTTAAGAATACGCTAAGTGAGGTGCAGCATTGTAAATACAAGGACAATTTATAAAAGTTTATTAACAGTTCATGAGAACGGATGCGCAACTTCGTATCCGAGACGATAGTGACACTGCAGATGTCAGGTCACAGACGGTCAGGTACCGTGATTACTTATAAATTAAGATTACAACATTGTAATTATGAATAGTATTAAGTATAAGCAGACATGAGATCTGCAAGTTCCTACAGCCATGTGAGGAGTTAGGAACATTATAAAAAGCCCGGGAGCTCAAGGATCCGGCAGTCAGTCAAAGTATTCAGCTTTAACATT
Source organism: Platerodrilus igneus (assembly GCA_036346225.1). Classification (NCBI taxonomy): domain Eukaryota; kingdom Metazoa; phylum Arthropoda; class Insecta; order Coleoptera; family Lycidae; genus Platerodrilus; species Platerodrilus igneus. The sequence goes on along the minus strand of JARFIW010001670.1, from coordinate 14,238,299 downwards.
GCAGTCGCTTAGGCTACTCACAATAGTACATTTATTAGTGTAATTTCGACTTCAGAGTAATCATAAATCAACTTTTCCATACGTAAATTCTGTATTAATAAATAAATTTGTTTAGAAGTTTTGGAACTCGTTTTTGAAAAGGCAGCTCCCAAGGCCCGAACCTTAACTAGCGACGTTATTTAAATATTTGAACGCAACACCTTATAAAAAGATGTTTTATTTAACACCTGTAATTTAGAGAGCTCGCTAGTTCACTCGTTCGTTTTATCAAATATTATACTCAAAAATAAAATGCATCCTTCTATAAGCAGCTACATAAATAACTAACTTATGAAACAACCTGAAACACATTAAAAGAGCAGTAATACTTGAGTACTTTCGAATCTGTCGATCTATTTTCCTGCAGTTTTCCCATACTACCTAATCCAATGTAGAAAACTTATGCATTTTAGAATTAGTTCTTGACTATGAATGGTAGAACTACGCATTGTTTCAATAGTACTTGTGAAAAACTATAAAGGCGAAAAGGCACACATGATTAAATGAAGAAGGCGCAAATGTGATTGATTGTATTGTAAATCAAAAACAACATCGAAATCTTACCTTACTGAGAGATTTTCTGCCAAATCGTCCCCCAAATATGCATGCTTCAAGCGCACCATATGATTTTGTATTAAAAGCTATTTAATTTGTAACAACATATGACAAATGAAAATCATATATTTTTACCATGTTGCAGCAGCATATCAAGATAGATTTCTAAACTGATTCATTATTTTTATTTTGCTTGCCATTGACACAATGTATTGTTTAATCTATCATGTGCAGTCTGTGCATCAAAAACGTTCCCTATATTGTAATTTATTTATAAGTAGTGAGTATTTATAAGAGTGAGATGTAGCGCCATCCTGGTGAAACCAAATATTCTCTAAATCAATATTCATTAATTCAGGCCACAAAAATTCGGTTATCATCCGACGATATCGATCACCATTAACAGTTACAGCTTCACCAGCAGCATTTTCAAAGAAGTAAGGTCCAACTACGCCACCTGACCATAATGCACACCAAACAGTAACTCGTTTGGAATGCATAGGTTTCTCATAAATAAATCGTGGATTTTCCTCACCCCAGATACGACAATTTTGTTTATTAACATAGCCACCAAGTTCAAAATGTGCCTCATCGGAAAACATGATTTTTTGAGAAAAATCAGCCTGTTGTTCATTGATGAAAAATTGACAAATGAACGACGTTTTAATCGATCTAATGGCTTTAGTGTCAGCGTTATTTGAATCTTATATGCCTTCAGAGCTAAATTCTTGTGCAAAATACGCCATTTTGTTGATCCACTATGTCCATCTTGTTGTGAACGTCGTCTAATTGACATTTTAGGATTTTTAGCAACACTATCACGAATCGAATCAGTATTTTCTTGTGAACGACCGCTACGACTGTATTTTTCACTTTTTTGATTTTCCACCAAACCGGTCTTGGTGCGTAAAGATTGCGAAAGATTGCGAAATTCAAAAGACCTTTTAATTTGTTTGTGATTCAACACAATGTGTAATGACATACGGTTATCGGCAGTAATGGTGATTGAATTTATATCAAAAATTATAATATAAATGTAACAAGCAAAAATTATTAATTGATTATAACAAAACGAACATACCTCCAGTAGTTTTCTGAGCAGGTACGGTACACTGAAAACGGCGATGATTAAGCGGTTTGGTTCACTAGAAATCACGCACTTCAGCCATATGGAGCAGCTGCACTTGTTGTACTTGAAGTTCGAAATTACGAAAGCGAATGATAACAAATGCCAAATCGTCTTCTTCTCTTCTGATTGGAGATAATTCGGCGATTGTAATGCACCAATTTCAAAATAGTTTTATTAACAACTGGAGTTGTTTAAAAACGCGAAATAAATTGTGTTTTATTTTAAAATGAATAAAACGGGAATACGAACCATAACTGCCCACCAAAAATAGCATGTAAGATGCTATTTTTTCAAATACAAAATTTTGACTTATAACTACTGATAGCTATAAGTTACACGAATACAATACAACAATACGAGTTTGGTTATGTACATATGTATAAACAAAGTTTTTTTTTTTATAGACACGAACACAAAATATTATTAGTATATTTGCATAGATGCACAAATTGAAATTTATTCATTGTGCAACGGACACAATTTGACCATGGGAGCAGAAGGGGGGTTAAAATGCCAGACAATGGCTTCTGACTCGACAGATTGACAAAAATATTCTTGTAGTTGTCGATCAGCACCAACAAAGTTTGTTCCCCAATCGCTGTAGATGTCTTGACAGCGACCGCGGCGAGCTATAAAACGTCGAAGACAGGCAATAACTGAGTCAGTAGACAGATCCAAAACTTCAAGATGCAAGGCCTTGGTAGCCAAACAAACGAAAACACAAAGATACGCCTTAAATGTTCTGGAGCTCCTCTTACGATATGGCGTAATAGTGAAGGGACCCGCAAAATCTATTCCGACAGAGCTAAATGGTTTAGCCTGCGAAACACGATAATGGGGTAAGTTACCATAATAGGAACAATAGGTACAGGATTGATTCTATAGCAACGATAACATTTCGACAAAATGCGACGAATAGCACGACGAGACGAAAGAATCCAGAAATTTTCCTGAATTAAATATAAAGTTGTATTCACTCCAGAATGCAGATTCTTGCAATGAACTCGTTCTATCAGTAAGTCCGTAAACCGATGTTTACTAGGTAACAAAGCAGGATACTTAGCAGAATCGGGAAGGCTAGAATGAGTTAGTCTACCGCCCACTCTCAAAATGTCATTGGAATCGAGGAATAAACCTAAACGTTGAAAGTGTTTAGGTAAAAGTTCATTTTGACGAAGTGCTTCTAATTCATACTTAAACGATGTGTGTTGAACTACTTTTGTGATAACCATTAGAGAATTTTGTAGCTCTAACAAAGACAATGATAACGAATTCAGAATATTTTTTCTCGCGTGAAATACTCTTAGGCAATATGCAATTATGCCTTGAATTTTACGTAAAGACGAAAATCTTTCAAAGAAATTATCAATTCATGTCGATTCTATAGTAGCGACACACACAAGGTGTTTTTCTTCAACAGATGCTTCTGGAGACGAAACACATGACAAAGACGAAGGCCAACTTGCTTCAGGGATTGACAAAAATGAAGGACCTGCCCACCATAACGGATGCGAGGGCAGTTCAGAAGGAAACAAACCTCTTGTGGCACAATCAACAGGATTGTCACAAGAGCAAATATAACACCAACACTCAGGAGGAACTCTTTCCTGAATGAAACTTACACGATTAGGTACAAATGTTTTCAAACGATAAGCAGGTGACTCTATCCAAGTCAAAGCCACCGAGGAGTCAGTATAACAAATGATTTTTTTAAAGGTTATAGACGAATAAGCACCAATTACGAATTGTACCAATTTTGATAAGAATACCCTAGCATAAAGTTCCAGCCGAGGTACAGATAAGTATTTCAGAGGAGCTACCTTTGATTTAGCTATAACAAAACGAACAGAAATATCCCCAGAATGAAATACCATACGAAGATAAACAATGGCTGAATAGCCCTTTTCTGAGGCATCAGCAAAACCATGAAGCTGCACGCTACAAGCTTCTTTAATAGCTAGATAGCGTGGTATCTGAATTGATTCAATAATTGAAAATTCAGAAACAAATTTTTTCCAAAACATAACACTTACATCTGGAGGATCCTCATCCCAGTCTAACCCAAGAACCCAAAATTGTTGAATGAGTCGCTTGAGGGCCAAAGTGACTGGTGTAAGAAATCCCAGAGGGTCATAAATGCGAGCAATCGTTGAGAGAAGTATACGTTTAGAGATACGATTCTCCAAAAGTTGAAGATCGAAAGAAAAAATGTCTAATTGTGATTGCCAACGGAGTCCAAGTACCTTAATGATAAGATCACCACTACTTGCAACAAGATTTGACTTCGATTGTTGGTGTTCAAGAGGGATGTCTTCCAAAAGTACTGGATTATTGCTAGCCCATTTACGTAATTCGAAACATCCTGAACCAAGCAACTGGACAAGCTGACATTTTAGTTCCTGAGCTTCCGACAGAGTGAAAGCACCACACAAAATATCATCAACATACAAATTGTTTTCCAACGCTTAAGCAGCCAAAGGATATGTATTCTTGCCAAGTTTGGTTAACTCCAAAATTGTTTGAATCGCTAAGAATGGAGCTGATGACACCCCATAAGTGATGGTGTTCAACTGATAAGTCTGAATAGGCTCAGACGAATTCCACCTCCATTGTATTAGCTGATAGCGGCGATCTGATTTATTTATCAATATCTGACGATACATTTGTTTAATGTCACAAACGACAACAAATTTGTAAGTACGAAAAGCTAACAATATTTTAACAATATCGTTCTGGAGCTTAGGTCCAGTAAGCAAGGTATCATTTAATGAAATACCATTAGTTGATTGTGCAGAGGCATCGAATACAACCCTCAATTTGGATTTACCATTTTCCATCTTAAAAATTGCATGATGCGGAATGTAGTACGAATCACTACCAATAGGGGCAGATGGTAAAAGTGACATGTGACCTGAAGATTCATAATCACACATGAAATCAACATACAATTTGCGAAGTTCTGGATTGGGTTGGAGACGACGCTCTAAACCCAACAGACGCTTAACTGCAATAGGTTTTGAATCTGGAAAGTCGGGAATATTTTCCTTGAACGGAAAACTTACTCCAAACCTACCACTGGACAAACAAAATAACGATTTATCGAATGACTGTTGAGCAATAAGGTCGTCCGGAGAGGACCGTTTATTACCCGGAATATCTTCAAGTTCCCAAAATTGTTTGAGATTAATATCCCTGTAAGTATCAACCGAAACAAAAATGAATTTAAGCGATGTGCTGACATGGAATCTATAGGACAAAAAACCATGTAGCCGAAAATTGTATTAACTGCAACTGGGGAATTGTCATTACCAGTGATTTTCCCATCTAGTATAATACGAGAAGCAACGTCAGCACCCAACAACATCTGAATATTAGCTGGCTGTCTCCATTGTTTATCTGCAAGTTTAATATTCTCCAAATGAGACCATCGAGATTGTATAAGTTTCGCTGGAAGATCACCGCAGATGGACGGGAAAACCATAAAAGTTACCTTTAAATTACTATCTGTAGGGACAGAATCATATTCCTGAATGGGTCGTATTATACCAGAAATCATGCTTAAAGTTTGATGCGAAGTTTGACCCAAACCAGAAATAGGAACATGCGAAGGACGAGATAACGACCCAATAGATTTACGACAATCTTCAGTAATAAACGAGATTTGACTTCCAGTGTCAACAAGAGCACGAACAATTTGAGGTCGATTTCTCTTGTCAAGAATTTCTAAATGAACTGTGGGTAACAAAGCAAGACAAGTTGTTGCTGCAGAACCAATAATGCTTGTACAAACATTAGTAGAAGTACTAGCTTAAGATGTCTCTTGACGAATTGGAGTATTCGAAGAGGACAAGTGCGAAGTAGTGTTAGGCGAAACAAAATAAAGAAGTGAATGATGATGTTTACCACAATGTCTACAGGATGACATCGAAAAACAAGACGACATGCTGTGGTTAGGTCGAAGACAATTCAAACATAACTGATGATGTTTGGCTTGTTCATGACGCTGAGTTGGAGACAATTTAAGAAATTGCTCACACGAATACAACGAATGATTGCCTTTACAAATAGTACATAACGTATTACTCCTAGAATGAGTAGTAATTTGTGCTAGAAATGTTTTAGGCTTCGAATCGAAATTAGAACGTGTAGGACTTAGTCGACTATACGATTTAGCAGCAGTACCTTTAGACAATGGTGTTTTCGAAATCCCACTGCGCACCAGGTTATCTAAAGCAACGCATTGTTTCAACAAAAACTCTTTAACACATTGATAAGTTGGCACTTCAGACGAATAAAAGTGCAACTCAAATCTTTTATGAGTACCTTCATCAAGTTTGCTTAACAAAAGATCAACCAGAACAAAGTCCCAGCTATCTGTATCAAATTGTAACGATTTCAATATTGACAAATTTTCATTAAACCCATCAACCAAATTCCGAAGTTGCTTTGAATTCTCAATAGTGAGAGACGGATACTATGTCAATAAAGACCAGTGATGGTTGGCTAAGAGCCTTCTATTCGAAAAACGATCTGTAAGTGTTTTAGATGCTAAAGGATAATTATCAGAGGTCATTTGTATGCTCTTGATAAGATTATATGCCTCATTTTTAAGTGATAATATAAGGTATTGAAATTTCTCGATGTTCGACAAACTTGAATTATGTGTGTCAAACAAATGTTTAAATGTACACCAATGCTTCAGATCACCAGAAAATGTACTTAACTGGACTCTGGGAAGCTTGACATTACACAATTGAGACGAAGTTGCAGCAGGCACCTGTGTATTAAATTCTCTGACGTGGTGAATGAAGAAAAAAGTTGATCTTCCAAAAGATTTATAAAATAATAAATTTTGCCAAGTAACAATCGTTCTTTAAATAGTAGTTGTTGAGATTCTTCACTTGTTGCATGAAGAATTAACAAATAGTTTTCATTATATTCCTTGTAAATTGATTCTACATTTCTATATTGTATTTTAAATAAATTTCTAAGTGATGGATCATCCACCGAACGATTTGCACAATCTACGATCTCTTCCAATTTTGCTTTATGCAAAGAATTGGCTAAAATCAATTGATCTTTCTTTGGAGCCATTAGAATGTCGCTAATGTCCAAATTTATTCAAGAAAACAAACTAAATAATGCAAACAACAAACCTAACCTCAAGTTTTAGGCTACAATACAACTTTAAACTTTACCAAAGATGCTAATAACAATAATTATACGATAACTCGCCTGCGTTTAAATAAGATTAAACAAGAACAAACAATTTTCAATTAATTATTAATCTCTGTAAACATGTCTCTTCTGATTGGAGATAATTCGGCATATTTACGACAATTGGCGATTGTAATGCACAAATTTCAAAATAGTTTTATTAACAACTGGAGTTGTTTAAAAACGCGAAATAAATTGTGTTTTATTTTAAAATGAATAAAATGGGAATACGAACCAGGTCTCTTGAAATTTTTTAATAATTCGATCAATAATGTTTTCAACTAGACGATTATGTAAACCATAAAAGTCACGTAGTTTTTAAAAACACTTTTAACAAAACGCCGATCTTCATAAAATTATTCAACAATTTGAACGCGTTGTTGTACCGTGTACGAAGCCATCACACTTTTTAAATGTCAAAATACCCAGACGAATTCAGTTCGCCATCTATATTTTACTTATTCTTAAAAAAAATTCTCGCAATTTGAAACACCCGTTAGTTTGCTAACCCTTATTACCTGTCAGTAGGATCGGGTTCATTACAACAGTAGAAAACAGATTTCAATTGAAATATGTGTTTCATGGCATTGATTCTTTTACATTTTGTATCCCAGCGTCTTTATCTGTGTTCCAATATAATTTCTGTGAAGGCAAAATGTGACACCCAGAAAGCAGTAAAAATCTAACAAAAGTTTTAAATTCGTTAGTAGTTACAGTAAAATCACTAAGATTTTTTACAGATTTGGGTTATCGCTCGGTTTCTATTTGTATATATTTATAAACATTATCAGAGAACAATTTTTCAATCAATTGTACTAGCGTTAAATGATGTACTTCTTCACTAATTTTTTTAAATTTTGCCCTTTCCTATTTGCATTTCCTTTATATTTCTGGAATAGAATGGCTGCGACTTGCAACAGTCAGCAGAAATTTTTGTTAATTTTCTATCCCTTTTCGTGTTTGAAGAACTTTCACCTGACCGGCCACTGCGTGTGACATTTTCATCATTGTTATGTACACTAGGTCCTTGAAGCTAAACTTCTAAATTACCAAGAACATCGTTCATTTCAATTTCACCCGTTGATAAAACTGCAATATCAACACTGACTGCATTTTCTAAGTTTTTAACAAATTCGTCATCTTCAAATAATACTTTAATATCTTTTACACTTAAAAGCCGCCTGTTATCCAAATTGCACTTTTATATTTGTTGCGTTTATATTGTAAATTTTACTGCCAATTTTATTAATACATCGAGTTTGTTGATTATTTTTAATTCGCCGCGGTATATTTAAATTTATTAGAGCGAAATTTCCTTGGTTTACTGAAGCACGCGCCAACAAGTGCCGTGAGTGGTGAACGTTGTTATTTCGCATGTGCAAACAGTGTAGTGACTGGGAAATCCATGAAGCTCAAGTAGAGAATCGATTCGTCGTTCGAACACACCGCATCGCTATCACACACGTTCTACATAGAACAAATTAGATGAACCGCTTTGCTATAGAACCGCTATCGTTGTAAATGTGTTTTGATTCACTGGCAAAAAGAAGAGTAGTATTTGTTACATCGTTCTTTCGTCGGCACGGCTGCATAACTCAAACAGGTGAGTGTTTTTAGTAAACGTTTGATTTAGTTAAAAACATTAATTATTTGTTGTTTGTTAAATATCACTTAAAGTTTATACAGTTTACGTTTCTCTCTAATTAGCTATCGTAGTTTCACCGCAATTAATTTACATTTGGTTGACTTCTCGCCGGATTTGAGTAAACAACAAACTCAGATAATTAAATCATACCGCTCACCAAAGCATTGACAGTTAATTAGCATAATTTGTATCGTTGAGTTGTTTACGAGCATTTCTTATCTGCCGTGCAATAGGTTTACGTATGTGTTATCGCCGCTAGGCTATTAAAATTGTCAAGTTTGCGTTCTTATCTCATCCGCTTTTGTATTTATATTTAACTATGGCAGAAAAGTTGAAACGTAATAGTTTTCTACGTGATATCGCAATCAATTCGCTACAGATTTATTTCGCCCACAGTATAAATCTTTGGAAACCGTTAAAGAAAATTTCTTCACACATCATAATTTGATAATAGGTGCAATTTCTGCCGCCGGTGACGCTGATGAAAAATTTGAATTGGAAGACGTTGTACGTAAACGTTTTTACAACAACTATTTTCAATTAAAAGCGCTCTATTTTAAGCTGTTTACCAGCCAATCTTCGCCTCAGGCTGAGGTGTCCCCGCCGCTAGATAACTTAAAGTTAAAATTATCACTACTCCGCTGACGCTGCCTACGATTGATGGGGAAAGTTGTCTGTTTGAAAATTTTATTAATCATTTTGATAGTTTAGTTTATCTTAATAACGTTCTGTCGGACGTAGATAAGTTTTCGTATCTTCAATCAGCACTATAAAGTTCAGCCCTCCTAACCATTAAAAACTTTGGCCTTACAGAAGCCAATTACGCTCTTGCATACACAACACTTCGTAAAAAATATCGTAATATTCGTCACATTACCTCAGCTATGTGGAACAATATAGATAAATTTCCAAAATTAAACTCCGATAATTAGTTGATACCTTTGTCGATAATTTACAAGTGCTTAAAAAAATTTGATTTACCCATAGAGCAATGGGATTTCATTCTTGGACAAATGATTTTAAATCGCTTGAATGTACATACTGCTCGTAGTTTTGAAAAGCATCAAGATCCGACCGTAATCCCATCTTATAAAAAGTTAATTGCTTATCTGGAAAATACGCGTAAATCCTTATCGAATTTGTCGGTAAATCATAAAACTGATTTAAACAGTGTTATTCATTCCAGCAACTCGTCTAAACTTCGATCCGCCGTTTCCTTGTTAGTACAGACAAAATCTAATGTTAATAAATGTTCGCTTTGCAAACAAGATCACAATCTTTATCGCTGTAATGATTTCGTTAAACTTTTGTTGCAAGATCGCTACAACTTTGCAAAAAAACAACATCTTTGTATTAATTGCCTTAGTAATTCTCACATTTTAGATAAATGTAGGTCTACTTTTTCATGCCGCCAATGCAATCAACGTCATCATTCCTTATTTCACTTTGATCGCGTTTCGTCTAAACCCGCTTTCGCAGCTAGTAGCCAGGCTCGCTTGAGCCCGGACACCGCCGCCTCTAAGGTATCACCGCGCACTACTGCTGCTATTCAAGACCGCTACAAGCCTTCCGCACCTCGTGCCTCTGAGGAATCACCGACTTCGTTTAGCTGTAGTGGTCCGTCAACTTCGAATGTCGTTTTATTTAATTCTTTAGCTAAACCTTCAGTCATTTTACTTTCCGCCATTCAAGTGGAAATTGCTCATTGCTCTGGTTCTTTCCAGCAATTTCGCGGTTTACTCGATTCGAGCAGTATGACTTCTTTTATTTCGCAAAGTGGCGTAAAACGTTTAGGTTTTCGTACTACCCCACATTCTCTTACCCTTAGTGGTTTAAGTTCCATGCGCTCTGCTGCTCAGCATGGCACTGTCGCCGTTTCACTCGAACCAATAGGTGTTTCTTTACCGATTATTAATTTTCAAGCTGTAGTACTTCCCAAAATTTGTGAAAAGTTACGTACTTCTAATATATCTTTATAACATTTCAATCATCTAGCTAACCTCAAGCTAGCTGATCCGCTATTTGCTCAATGTGGACCCGTTGATTTCTTACTTGGCGCGGATATTTTCCCCCAAGTGTTATTAGACGGTCGCATCCAGGGTGATAGCAATCAACCTGTTGCTATTAATACCATCTTCGGATATGTTTTAATGGGAAACATACCTTCCTCGCCCGCTTCTAAAATAACTAGCTTGTTTTGTATGACAGATTTGTCTTGCCCATTGGAAGATATTGTCACTAAGTTCTGGGAAGTCAAAGCTGTTCCCGCAGCTCAACCTTTCACGCTTGAAGAAGCTCTTGTTGAAAAACATTTTGTCGATACATTTCGCCGCAATGAACAAGGTCGCTATGTTGTCTCATTGCCGTTTAGAGATCAAGAACCATTTTTTCCAGGTAGTCGTGATCTTGCCTTACAACGATTTGTCGCTTTGAATAATCGTCTACTCAAGCAACCTCGTGTTTACGAACAATACGTTTCGTTTATGCGTGAATAGCTTGATTCTCAACACATGCAATCTGTTATTATTGGGTCTCATTCGGACTTTTCTTATTACATCCTGCATCATTGCGTTATGAAACCCGAAATCGTAAGTACAAAATTACGAGTTGTTTTCAACGCTTCCGCTAAAACTCTGTCTCAATTGTCCTTAAACGATCACTTGTTTGTTGGGCCGTAGTTGCAACCCGATATTACCGCAATTTTGTTACAATTTCGGTTAGATCCTTATGTTGTCACTGCCGATATTTGTCAGATGTACAGACAAATTATTGTAAATCCCGCTCAGTGTGACTATCAACGAATTGTTTGGCGCTTCTCCCCTGAGGAGCCCATTCAGGATTTTAAATTAAACACCGTTACGTATGGAATCAATTGTGCTCTCTTTCTTGCCATACCAACGCTTCTGCAGTTGGCCGTAGACGAAGGGAATTTTTATCCGTTATCTGCTTTCGCACTTCGCCACCATACTTATACTGATGACATCGCTACTGGTGGAGATTCTATTCAATCAACTCTCGCTCTACGTAATCAACTAATTGCTCTTTTAAAACTTGGTGGTTCCGAACTTTCTAAATGGTCAAGTAACCATCCCGAATTGTTAAAAGATCTTTCCGCTACGCAGCAATTCGCGCAACCCCGCTCCTTTGAGGATCCTGATACTCAACTCCTAAAAGTTTTAGGTCTTTAAAGGAATCCCACTTCAGATAATTTTTGTTTTCTAGTTCAGCCACTAAGTACCTGCTGTACCAAACGCAACCTACTTTCTAACTTAGCCCGTATTTTTGACCCCATAGGACTTTATCCCTTCCTTAATTTTCGGGTAAAACACTTAATTCAACGTTTATTGTCGTTAAAATTAGAATGGGATGCTCCCCCTACCCCTGACCTACACAGTTTGTGGGAGAAATACTTGCATGAGTTACGCTTTTTTCGGATTTTGCTTTACCCCGCTTGCTTATCCAGTCACAGTTTACTACGTGCGAAGTTCACTGCTTTGCTGACGCTTTCGAACGTGGTTACTGTGCTGTTGTTTATGTTCGCTTTGTTACTTCTTCCGCCGTTGAGGTTCGCCTAGTGTGCGCTAAGTCTAAGGTCTAAGTCTTTTTGTAGTACGCTCAAACATATAAAATTAATCAAATAATCCGGTTACGAAAGCCATGTTTAATATACGCGGGGGTGTCTTATAATTTTGTAAATCGACTTACCTCCGCAATTATTCTATTGTTCTAAGGTGTAGTTCCTACACTTTAACTAAGTGGACTGTATGCGAATTATTACATGTGTTACATTTGCACTTTCACTGTGTTTTTTAGGGGTTTATCGATAAAATCAGCTTCAGCAACACTATTGACTAACTCTATTTACCGAACCGAACCAACAACCGTCTCGCTTCAATGTCCATGAGAGAGTGTCTCTCACTACCACTTTTTCAACTTAATTTCCACATGCACAAAGGTTTTATGACAGGATATAACGGGACAAGGTATGGCAGCTTTACTATTTGATTTACAACTACAAATTTAAAATAACTTAAAATTAACTACGAAAACGTGCGACAAAGAAATCGAACAACAAGTTTTAAATAAATGTTGTGTAGGCAGGATCACCCGTAGTTTTAGTTGTTAAACGAAATACAATTCTTAAAATAACAAGCTGTAAATGCATATTATATTGAGAAATGCAATTTATAACAAGTTCTAAATGAATACGCAAGTAGAATTGGCAAAAACATAAAATCATTCTTTGATAAAAAAATAACATCTATGTTGTAAAATCGGCATTTTTCACCGAATTCTAAAATATAAATACTCGTTCTCCAACGAAAACTAACAAAGCAAATGCAACGTAACACGCGCTGTGTAACTTTTCTATAAAGACTAAATAACACGTAGAATCAAAAGTACTATTACTGGAAACATTTCCTTCCATTATAAGAAATACAGGTTTAATACGTACCCTAAAAACTTGTCTTCTTTGAAGAAAGCTGCCTGAATCGTTCTAGATCTTTCGAGATGCATTCATTCAAAATCAAGAATGTATAAATCATAAATGACAAGTAATTATTATGTACAGTAACAAGCAAGACGTATGAAAACAGCCCAATTAGTGACCATAACTTTTACGATAAGATAATACGTTTAACGAGCTATGAAGTAATAATACAGCAATAATGAGCGAACCTGTTTATTTATTCCAAGAACACCACACCAATTAACAAAAATGGTGAAATTTTTCGAACCATAATTTAGATAAAAGATCATACACCTGATAACAAACAATTATCTCAAACCATTTTCCATTCATTCTTCCAACTAAGAACCCATTTCAAGGCATCATAAATAAACTGACAGCTAATAAACGTGTAAGTTACATCATCCCGGTAAGGCATACCACCTGGAAACATGCAGAAACTTCGGGAACGTAATGAAGTAGGGACAATTTTTCTTATACAGAGCGGTGAAAGTATTAAAACGGGGAATTCAATCCAGATCGTTCATTCCAAATAGTTGTTCTGTTTATAAAGGCACTTACCGATAATATGTTTAACGATCAACTAAAAGTTGTAATTTAATATGCGTGCAAGGTTATGCCCGACGTTTAAATATTGGTTAAAAAAAATCTCCTTTTAAGCATACGAAGTAAAGTAGCGTATAAATTTAAATTCTATTGAAATAGGAACGACTAAAACGGAAAAAAAATTATGGGGTTAATTAAGGTACTCATGGGAACATATACGAAGGAACTGAAATTCGATTTTTAGATGCGATTATTATGGTACAGAATAAAAAAAACGCAAGTATATCATTGTTCAAATCTTTTGAAAGGACATTTACGTACTAAAATCTGTAAATGGAGTATTTGAAGCCTGTTTTGGAATCAAATTCTATAAGTTCAACTACTACGAAAAATTATAGAGGGGTCAGCTACTTTTTCGAGGGTAAGAGAAATTTTGGAATTATCCATCGTACTTTTAATAGTTTGTATATAGTGCGATTAACATAAGAATTGTCTAGAAGATAAATCTATGGTAATTATAAAAAGTTTATTCTTGATTTAAGTTGTACTCTTCATCCATAGTTTTAATAATTGTGTGTAAGTAATAATATTAGGATAAAGTGAGTTAAAGAAAGATGCTGTAAATGTAGCGATAATTATAATTTGAGGGATTATTTATAAACATTTACAAATAACTGTGGTGTTGAAATATTGTAATTTCATTCTATCTGAGATAGCTAGATAATACAGGCATATTCAGGTAATAAATCACATCAGATCAATTTTATTTTCATAATCTCTTTGCTTTTCCAAGCAGGATAAGAATCTTAAACGTGCGTGACAACAATCCCACATAGGACCTACATCTCTCCCATTCAAACGACGGCGTATTTTTGTGAAAAATGCTCGCCTAACATTTTTTAAACGGACCGTGATGGGGTTCAAACTTGGGACCTTGGGTTTAGTAGTCACACTCATACCAACTAAGCCACAGAGCCACCTGTTTGTATGCGTACAGCGGCGTCTTCAACATTAAAACATGGAACGCGGATATTAAGCGATAAGAAGGTGGTAGGAATTCAAAAGTAACTTCACAACGTTGCACGTAGTTACTCGTCAATTCAACTTTTAGGTACTGTAGCCCACGGAAATTTCTTCATCATTGCCCCATTCCAACCAACTTGTAAACACTCCTATTGTCGTACATTTTCGTTGGTTTAAGCTATGATGCACATCCTTCTAAGCGTAAGATTACGTCTATCCTGCAAAATACAGTAATAAATTATAGGTTATTCCCCTAGCAATGTTGAGAACATGCAAACTGACAAAATCGAAACCCATCCACAAACGGAATACAAACCTACACTCACACGCAACACTCTTACACAAATACAAGCCACAACCAGAATATAGCATACACGCCTATTACCCCTCATGGACGACGGAAAGATCACAACTAGCCAAATAAATTTCATGCACTGTCCAACTGTAATGAAACAGCTTAGACAACTAGCTGAAACCTTACGATTACATGCACTTTTTATACAGGAACCTTACCTAGTGCATGGGAGATTCCAAGCATGCCAGTCAGGGCAAGACAAATACACACAGGCAGAAACTCACAAACGGTACTGGTCATTTTTGACCCCACATTGCCAATCACGACAATCCAAAGAAACAGCGGAGAACATTGTACATGTCTGGAGGTCTCAAACGGTTGGATTGGAAGGTGGATATTGGTAACAAGCTACTTCCAGTACAGACTGGACCCCCAGCCGTACATAAACAACATACGAAACATATTACACACTTACAACAACAAACCAATAGTTATTATGGCAGACGTAGATGGAAAATCCCCTATGTGGCACAGTTCCCTCACGGACAAACGCAGAGAACAAGTCGAAAACTTATTAACGAACTACAACTCGAAGTAATCAACCTTCCTAATAACCCATCCACTTACAACATCCGTGCAGGAACAGGAACAAACATAGATGTTGCACTGACAAATGGGCTGGCGTACAACTACATACAAGACTGACAGGTATAAGAACACCAAGCTGTCAGCGACCCGAACCTAATAACGTTCAACATTAACATGACAATAAGGCCATTTGACACACCACAAAACTTTACCAAAGTACAACGATACAAAATACGAAATGCAAATTGAAAAACTAAGGGGCACATTTGTACCCCCACAAAACATAGGATCAGACGAAAACGTCCAGGAGTATAAAAAACTACTCACCAACACAATTAGACGGACAATGGAGCAGGTGCTTTCAAAACAACAGAAAACACGACACACAAAGACAATTCAATGAACAAGACGCTCACAAAACCTAAAAAAGGAAACACAGCGAGCTAGAAAAAGCTACCTAATACCAGCCGAGAGAGCATACCATGTAACAAATTACCGACAATTAAAAGACATATACCAAAAAGAACTGACTGACATGCAGAGGAGGTCATGAGAATTATTCGTGGAAGGACACTTTCAAACAACTTCCTTAACAAAACAAGTAAGTTTTTTATATTGTTCGACTTGGAAATTTTTAAGTTCGTTATGTTGTTGGCCTTTGGATATTCTCGTTATTTGTGAAGAGAACCTGTTAAACTTCAGGGCATTATATATGTATATTAAGAGTTAACTTTCAAGACTAACAAAATTGAAACTATCATGTTGAATATAAAATTATCTAAGTTCAGATAACTAAATTGTTTCATTTTGCTCTACAATAATAATTAATTAAAATATTTTAAAATGCAAGTTAAATGTAAAGTTTCTAAGTAGCACTACCGAAGGCTAATAAAAATTCTGTAGTATACCATTAGTCATTCTTAATAATCAAGTTTGAATATTAACAAGAATAATCATTGCTAAATTTTTATGATGTAAGAATAACAACACTATCTCATTTTTTGTGAGATATAGGTGTTGAGAAGATTATTGTGTATATAAGTATATATTTTTCCTAACTATAACTAACATAGTCGAATTTTTTTGAAGTTAATTTTGTTAAAATAGATCACTGTAGATAATTATCAACTGATACTTAGGAGAATATAAATTCATTTCGGTCATGTCTATGATTATTAGTTGGAATGAAGGAGGTTTGATTCTTAGTAATTATAAACTCTTTTGAATTAATTAACAGAATGCACAAACTGTGCTAGTCTTGGTGCATCTTTAACAAGCAATATCGAGCCAGAAGGTAAGAATTTGTAAGGGTAATGTTCACGTGATATTTTTTAGTACAGCGGTATTTGAGCATAGGTTTCTGCATTCCCTTTATACAAACAGACTAAAATTAGGTCTCCGTTGTATTAAAAAATTTGGTAGCGCCATGTTCCCTATATTTTTGGTCGTAATCCAACCCCGACGCAAACTTATGTTTTACCCAGAGCATATCACTCTACTAGCCCCTTAGCTTTTGGAGGTTTCCTTATCCATGAGCCGTTTTCCATCTAAACTAACCTTAGGCTCTCTACATCATCAGGAAATCCTCGTTAATTATCCTTGTGCCTTTCAGTTGGCAAGATAGGTGTAAAAACCCATTAGTAAGGCAAAACGTTGTCTTCAACATTCATTGCAGGAGGGTATGAAACTTCTTCGAGATTCCAAAATTTCTTTGCTTCACTTTCAAGCGATTCAGACTTTATGCAAAGAGAAGTAGGGTTTAACGGTCCTCAAAAATAGGGGACCTGACCCATTAACACATAACCAAAATAGTATTAACTGTTAGAGTTTCACCAGGGCGAACATTAGCATTATCAGAAACTAAAAATTGGCAACATATGCCTGCGCCTAATAATACTTCTACCGGAGCGGATACATGAAAGTCGTGGTCAGCCAAGAATACATTTTTAAACCTTTCATAAACTTGAGCTAGTAGAGAACAACCAGGAATTATCCATGTTAATTTTTGAATAATTGAGGCACGAAAATTTACTTGTTAATCAGAATAATTCGAAATTAGAAGACTATCGACCAAGTCTTTAGAGTTAACAGCGGTATTGGCAAGCTCACTCACTCGACCGCGACTACGAACATATTTGAGACCTAAGCGTTGCACACAAGCGGAAGTAATTGCGTTGATTTGGACGCCGGAATCAAAAATACATCTTACTGGCTGCAAGTCCCCATTGATGTGCTTAATCTTAGCTTGAATTGTGCCTAAAAGCACCGTAAAATTTTCGGGGTTGTTAGATACATTGCATATAGAAACAATTTCCTGTCTGTCTGAGGCAAAAGAAGTAGTAAGAATTGTTCGAATCGGGGCTGGTTTTGAAGATGCGTTACGCAAAAAAGTGTGATGATATTTTGAGGAACATGTGCCGCATCTACCTTTAGAGTTACAACTCTTGATGTGATTACCTAACCACTTAAAACAACGCAACATTTTTTTAAATGTGGCGTATCTATCGGTAACATTTAACTTTTTGAAGTTCTTGCACGTATAAATCGTGTGCCTTTCATCACAATAGGGGTACATACTACGACTGCATTTAACTTCCGGAACGTTAGTAGATTCTTTTGCTAAAAGAGATTTATTCAAATTATACTTGGAGCGGGTTATATTCACGTTGGCGGGTTTCAGGGGTTGAACATCTTCATGCATTTTAGAAGTTTTACATTGCTCTGTTAAAAACTCAAAAAGCTTAGCACAAGTGGGAACAATAGAACCTGCGTGTACATCAAACGCAGTTTGTATTTGGTATTAATTACGATAACAAAGACAATATAGAAAAAAATCCGATAAATATTTTATTTCCTGGACAGATTTTAACGTGTTAGTTGCATTGAAATGCACATTTATGAAATGTGATAAAGAACCAGTGGACTTATTTATTGAGAATTTTATTCAAATAAAAATTTTTAATTCTTCGGGAGAAACATATCGGTTCACAATTTTAAAAGCTTTCTCATACAAAGTGGGTTCTAGCGCTGAATCAGAAATGAGGTTCAGCGCTACCTCTTGCAAGTACGATCTGTAGTAGAGATATTTTAAAGACACTGAAATTGACTTATTTTCGTGCACAACACTTCAATATGTTGTAACAAAATTACTCCACTTATCAATAGCACCATCAAACATGGGAATTTCTAAGGGCTTTAACCACTCGACGGAGGGACCATTAAAAGCATCCCCAAAAATTTGTTTCACAGAATTTTCTTTCAATTGGAGATATTTTAAACGCATCACGTCAAACAAATCATCGAAAGCCGCTAAATTTAATTTTACGTGCAATTTCGGTTCGGCCTTAGTTGCGTTAGCTTCGAGCAGGTTCAATTTATTTATGTTTGCGGATTTAGCAAAATCCCAAATGCCTTGCAAATGGCCAAATAATGCTTCTTGTTGCGCTTGTAAAGATATGCCGGCGGAAGGCATTTTAAGAAAATAACATAAATTATACTCACCTTGAATTAAACTGTACTTATAGTGAAAATTAAATTGCAATCGTAAATAAACATAAGCCACTTGTACGTATTGATAATTATTACTTACGTGCAGGTCAAGTTCAAATTAGAGGTAATTACAACAACTCGATATGAATAAATTTATATCAAATGATTTATTTTCGGGTAACCTTGTGATATTTTGAAGGTAAAGCAAGTTCCTCAGTATCCAAGTTAACAATTTTATTTTAATCAATCCTGCTCGAAGGCCCAAAAAATCTATGTTCAAGCCTTAGCTGAATGAGGGACGCTGGTTCGCAACAATAAAATAAAATTGTTTGTAAAATAACAAATGTGGTGAAGAAATTTACCGTATTAACAACTAGCACCTGTTTAAACAAAAGGTTAAAGGAAGGTTAATTAGAAGGAAATAGGGTTAGTATCCGATATTAACAAAGCTGCCAAACCGGCGCAAGACAGCTTCTAATGGACTGAGTTAAAGCATACTAATTACGGCGATTTTTATTGTTGCGATAAGATTTCCCCCTTTTGTCGATCGACGTAAGATACCGTGCGTCTTGATTACTGAGAAACTTACTATTTATTTATAATGGGCAAAGCCTTAACAACTTGAATACTTTGAATTTTCGACTAAAAGAAACTTTACATGCATAATAGCAAAATACTCGCCAAATATTTAAAATGCAAAAATTAACCGCCAGTTACTAGTTTTTTCGTAAGCACAAATGCTTTTAGAAACTTCCTGATAATTTCCAATATGAACTATCTATCAAACAAAAACTATAAAGTAGGTACTCACTTGGCCGCACTGCTTATGGTATATCGGATTTTTTTACATCGGCGGTTGAATTTATTACTTATTTAATATGAAAGAACTCCAAAGTATCCACTTACTATAGACGGTTAATTGTTATTATCGTTAAAAATTTAGTGACTCAATAGACAACTGATGAAGCCACCATTTTATTATTTCAATCTTCACAAATTAAAATTTGCTAAAAAGGAATCTTAATATTATTACTAAAATATAACATGGCGGAAATACTGATTGTTTTACATTATTTCAGACGCGTTAAAAATTTTTCAATCAACGTGTATAATGCAGTACTTATTTTCTTATAATTCTATTCTTAATTTCCACGTCTCTAAAGACATGGTTAAAGTTAATCTGTTATGCACTGTTCTTACATTATGGGATTAAGACATCGTGCATGAACATTCGCTATTTATAACCATACCTGTAAATTTATGTCATCATACGTGGAATGTAGTCGACGCAACAATCAGACTTATGTGATACGTGCAGCGTGCACTGAAACAGCGACCTAATGATAATTTTTCATTTCGTTATATGGTGTTGTAGGGTGAAGTATTTTAAATACACTGCAACACTAGTTTTAATAGACATAAACCAATGGGCAGGTAGCAGCAGTTTATATGATTCTATAGACAATTAAAATACTCCCATGTCATCCAGTCCCTGACTATGGTGGTTAAGTTCCATATATTTTGTGCGAAAGAACACATCTTTAAACTGTGCTGGGTAATTTTCAAAAACGTTGTATATCAACATAACGAATAAAGATACCATTTCTATTGAGCAATAAAATTTTTTAAACTGCCGAGATGTATTCACCCTGTTACTACTCGCTTGTGCAAACTAAAATTGAAAACTATTTCATATTTTGTAGCTTGGATAGAGCTTTCCCGCAAGGCGGTGAATCAAATTAATATTCCATTCTGCTGTTAAATCTAAAGTATAAAAAGTTTGTAATCAAATAATTGATTCATTTATTATTTAAATCGGTGCGACTACCACTCCGAAGAGTTAATTACAGGTGCTTACTGTGTTTAATAAATAAAATTGTAAGCATTTATTTGTAATTAACTATAATTGTATTTTTAATAGTTTATAACATTGACCGGAACTGTGGTATCGTTCTTCGTTTTACTGGGCTGCGACAATTTACTCATATACTTCATACAGTAGCTTTACACTTTATGCGTATGCATGAAAATTGTAAAACTTTGAAAAAGGTAGAAACAAATATGCAATTTTATTGATAGTTTTAGATAATCAGAGCAACGAATTTCTGAAACTAAATACTAACCTTTGAAACCAAATCTATCTTTCAGAAGTATTTAGTTTATTGCTAAGGTTAAAGAGAACTGCGAGGCAGCTTAAGAACAAACGGCCAATTTCTTCATATCAATCAGGTATGTTCAGCTGTATTGCGTGGGCTAGAGCAAATAGAGTCATAGTGAACGATCAAGCAATATATTATTAATTATGACTTTGAATTGATATAATATTAAAAATTAAATTAGTAAATCAGGTTGCGGTAAGAAAAGCCTATAATATAAAATAATATCAATCATATAGCCCATGTACCAGGTACGTCTAAGTTAAGTTGCTCTTGCATAAGGTTTGATTTAAAATAAATTGTTTTCTTTACTTGGACCTGTAGTTTAGACTTTTACTATTGGAACAGTTTTAATGACAACGTAGCAATGAAACTTTATGATTAGTATTAAATTGTTTATATTTCCAAAATCCTCTTCAACGGAAGATCAATTATTAGTCAGACGATGCTTAACATGATCTGCAAATAGAATACTTAAGATCTGTATATTTAATGTCTTCTGTGTTTTTGTCTTGCCTTATTAAAACGGTGCCTAGCCAAGCGCACGTATATATTGTAGCAAACTCTTTACTGGTCATTATTGGCAAAACGTTTCCGAGGCTTGCCAAAAGGTGGTAAAAGAAAGTTAAATAAAATTTTTAGTAAGAAATGGCCCACTGTCAAATAGATCTCGAAATAATAGTCGACATAATTGAAAAAAACTCCAAGAGAAGTTATGGCTGGCAGTGTTCGGGTCCGCAGAGGCATATGAGCGCGAAGAGGAAAGAAATTAAGATTAAAAATTACAAATAAAATATACTGGCACGCGACGCCACCTAACCAGATACAGTAATAAATAGGGTGGAAGGGGGCTTTTCAATGGAAATTTTTTTTTATTACAATTATTTTGCCATCGTGCATCGAAAAATAAGTAAAGATACTATAATAAGTAACCTATTTTTATCGGTTCGCGAATTACAGGTTGAATCTTGCTAATTGATTTTTTAAAACAATTTATCGTTTAATCTCTAAAAGAAATAATACAATTAATAAATACTGTACTATATTTATTTATTAATTCACAAAAGTAAATGTTTGTACTCAACAGAGAAGTAATATTAAAAGTTCAGCTGTTTGTATACTTCCGCACATTTGTCACATCTACTCGTCTGTTGCTTATAAATCGGTTTATATAGACCCTCCTATCTTACATCATTTATCAACTAATACTTTTACAAGTCCGTGGTGTAATCATATATCAACCAGTTCTATTTATTTAGGATACATGAATATTACTTAATCTATTCTTGTCACCACTAACTAATTTAAATGGGTTGACAAGTTACAATTACAATTTATCTTGTACCATATGTCGCTCTGAAACATCAGACATTAATAAGTAACTCCTTTGTTCCATTTACTCACTCTTACAGGTTAAGAAGGTACTTCAGTTTAAATTTATATTTACTTTCGCTTTAACATCAATCTTGATAAAATAATATATTACACAGCCTCCAAGACAGCCTTCACATTATCCTTATTTTTTACTTACCACCAACTGGGCGGTCACAAACTAAAGATCAAAGCTGACACTTTCCCTGTTACATAAATCCATACAAAGTATCATATTACAAGTACCTTAAAATTAAGGTTTCTTATATCCTATTTAAATAGTACCTATTGGGATATCGTTAGACGTCTCTTCTTATAAAAAATTTCAAATAAAACGAGAAAGTTTTATTCAAATATTCTACTCTTTAATTAAATCTATATTACTAAATCTGTTTTGTCAATGTAGTGGCTTCTAGTACATTCTTTTGTTTCCTTTCGGCATTTCATATTGCTACTTGTGCTCTTTCCACCTCATGCTTGTCATACACTTTGCGCAATAGCAAGAGTAGAATTATGATCACAAAAATATAACCTATATTAGTTCATACGCATATATTATTGTAATGTATGCTTGGCGTTTTTAAACTGCCTATCTTGTGCAAGTTTCCGCCCATCGCTTCCACAACACTCCAATTTATTTAAGTCTAAATGTTCTATTTTCATGAGCGCTGACATGGTGATTACAGAATCTTGTTGTTCCTAAACTCGAATTGCAGACTGGGTCAGTTTGTTGCGTTTTTTGATCAATTGGGTTTTTATAAACGCGGATAATTTCGTTTTCAATTTTTATGTAGTACCTGTTCTGTTATGGATAGTACCTAACTACCTAAAAGTTAAAAGTACTATGTTGTTTCTATTCATGCCCCAAACTGCGGTTGCAATCGCTTCGTGTAGAAAGACGGTGGTCCATTTGTTTCCATAAGCTTTTGAATTTTCGTATTAGTGATTTCTCCTAATCTTCTCGAGTAAACTTCGTAATTGCTTAAAAAGGACCTCATTTTAAATTAAATTTGTGGTGGCCAAATGGCAGATTTTTTGGGTTGGTATAATTTTGTTACATTTTTAATTTAAAGCACTTAAGCCTATTTAATGCTAAATGCTTACTTTTTAGTTTCTAACGTTGATTGGAAGTGCAGACATGAAAATAATTATAATTACTTTGTTCTACAACGGAAATTTCTACAATAAAAATACATCTGAAGCACAACATTCCAAAAGTCTTCTATTTCTTTCTGTTTGCCTTTCCTACTGCCCCTATTTCATAGACGTAATGTGCAGAGCTCCACACATATGCTTTGAAAAAAAATTTTTTGTCTCTGTTTGTTGTCTTTGAACATACCCTCTGTTCTTTTTGTTAGATGCAGTTCGGTCACCTTCTATTGTTTTACAGTTTTTACCCTATTTCCTCGATATTCAGTGGCATGCAAGGGGGGGGATTATGCCGAAGGTCCTGGGTTCAAATCCCGACACAATCCGCTTGATCGCACAATCAACATTACTTGAAAATATTTCACAACTCACATCTGTAGTTGTTTATAATAATCATCAGATTTAAGTGCGTTTATTTTTTCATTAGTTTTTCCGTCTTCAAACTAGTTGTACGCGTACCTCCACTTATTTATGTTCTGAGCTAGCTTACACAGTTCCCTGAAATAACCACAGCAGTCTATATACAGCTCGGTTTCCCTTCTATTGTTTTCATTATGTGCCCTATTTTACCGAGATTCAGTGGTATGTGAAAAGGGTTAAGCAGCCTGTGGCGGCCAAGGATCCCTCAACACTTAGACATTTGCCGAATTAATAGTTTTTCAGTAAATACTTACAGTTAACATTCGTTGTGAATGTTGCAAGACCAATGACTGTAGCTGTTTATAATAATCATCATGTGTACATTTATTTTTTCGTCATTAGTTTTTCCATCTGGAACTGGTTGGATGCGTACTTCCATAGATTTCTATTCTGAGCTAGCCTACATATTTACTGAAATTCCCACATCCTATATCTTTCACAATCTGTGTGCAATAGCATAACCTAGGTGTACCTCTACTTCTCTTATTTCTTACATCTGGTTCTAATATATTCCGCACTATACCCTCATGTCTTAGTATGTGGCCTATCATCCTATCTCTGCTATTTTTTACTATTTTTCAGATACTTATTTCTTCCCCTACTATTTCTAGGACCCTTTTGTGCTTAACATTGTCTGTGCATGGTATCTTCATCATACGTCTGTAGCATCACATTTCAAAGGCTTCTACCTTTTTCTTGTCTGCTTCTCCTACTATTCGAGCTTCTCAGCCGTACAGTGCTGTACTCCACACACATGTTTTGAGCTATCTTTTCTTTGTTTCTATGTTTGTTGCCTTTGAACACAATAATTGCTTTTCCTTATTATATGCAACACGACCTTGTGCTAATCTTTGTTTTATATCTTTAGTGCTTTTCTCATCTTGCGCTATTTGGCTTCCTAAACAGCAGAAAGCCTTAACCTCTTGCAAGTTCTCGCTACCTATTTGTATTCTTGTTTTTGGCTTATTTTCCCCTCCTTTGCATACTAGAGCTTTACTTTTATTTTTGTTAACTTTTATACCGTAGCTCTCTATTAGAATTGTTTCCATTTCATTAAGAGCAGCTTTTAACTTTTTTTTGCTAGATGTTAAAACCGCTATATCATCTGTAAATCTAAGCATATCAATCTGTAGTCACTGCATAATAATTCCAAATGTCTTCTTGCATTTGACAGTATTCATTGCCTCTTCTACGTACAGGTTAAAAATTAATGGGGATAATTTATATCCCTGACTCACTCCTTTCCGAATATTTGCTCTTTGTGTAAACTATGTACTATCCATCTAACCCTTAAATTCATTCCAATCTTTTTGAGTATTTCGAACATTTTTTTCAATTTTACATTGTCGAATGGTTTTTCCAGATCTGCAAATCTTATATACACACTTTCTATTGTTTGCTCTACTATTATCCTCAGAGCTAAAATAACCTCCCGCGTTCCCCTGTATCGCCGAAACTCACATTGATCTTCTCCTAGTATTTCTTCAGCTCGTTTTTCCATTCGTTTTTGTTCAACCGAGTAAATATTTTCGACACGTATGCTGTCAGACTTAATGTTCGAAAATTTCACATCTATCCGCGCCTTTTTTCTTTTGTATAGTTACTATGATGTTACGTTTGAAATCTTTGGATATATCGCCTGTCTCATACATATAGCTTACTAGTTGGAAGAGACATTCTGTTACTGTGTGTCCAGCGGCATTTAGAGTTTCTGCTTGCGCCTTATCTGTAAATGGCGCCTTATCATCTTTTATACCGTTTAATGTTAATTCAAACTCATCTTGCAGTATAGGATATTCCAAGTCATAATTTTTGTCTGATTCCTGTTCTAATACTGTTAGTTCTTCTCCTGCATATAAATTATCTATAAATTCCTGCCATTTAAATCATTCCAATTTTTTTGAGTATTTCGAACATTTTTTTCCATTTTACATTGTCGAATGCTTTTTCCAGATCTACAAACCCTATATATACGCTTTCTCCCTTCTCTATTGTTTTCTCCATTATCACCCTCAGAGCTAAAATAGTCTCCCTTGTTCCCCTGTTTCACCTAATCCCAAATTGATCTTCTCCCAGTATTTCTTCAACTTGTTTTTCCATTCGTCTCTAGTTAATATTTTTGAAGCGTGTGCTGTCAAGCTTATTGTTCGAAAATTTTCACATCTATCGGCGCCTCTTTTTTTTTGGTGTAGTTACTATGGTGTTAGGTTTGAAATCTTTAGGTATCTCGCCTGTCCCATACATATAGCTTACAAGTCTGAAGAGACGTTCCGTTCTGCTTGTCCAGCAGCTTTTAGAGTTTTGCTTGCACCTTATCTGTACCCGGCGACTTACCGTTTTTCAGACTCTTTAATGCTAATCCAAACTCATCTCTAAGTATAGGATATCGCAGGTCATAATTTTCAATATCTGATTCCTGTTCTAATGTTGTTAATTCCCCTCCTGAATATAAATTCCCTATATATTCCTTCCATCTAGCTACTTTCTCTACATTTTCGGCAATGACGCTTCCTCCCGCATTCCTTATGTTTTTGCTATACGGTTTTATATCCCTAAAATTCATTCTAATTAATTTGTATGCTTTGTCTGCCTTTCCTACTTCCATCTTAGTTTATACCTCTTTGCACATTCCTCTTTAGCTTTCCTGCATTTGCGAATAATTTCCCATTTTATGGTTTTTGTATCTCTGTTTTCCTGTTTCATTTTTGTATTTATGTCTTTCTTCTAATAAATTCAGGATATCCTTTGTTATCCATGGTTTCTTGCGTTATTTTTGTGTATACACCAGAATATCTCTGGCCGCCATGTCTAAGCTGGATTTAATGTTATTCCATTCTGTTTCTACTTCCTTAGTATCAGAAATTTTCCCGATATCTTTCAGCAATTCATCTGACTTTTTTTCAAATCTTCAGTGGATATCTTTATCTTTTAGCTTCTCAAAGTCAAAGTGCCTCTTTCCGTTCCTTTTTTTCAGATTTTTAAATTTAAGTGCGGCCTTCATTATTACGATGTTGTGGTCAGTGTATATATCTGCTTCCGGGTAGCTTCTATAGTCTTTTACTTGATTTCTAAACCGTTGTTTAACAATAATGTAATCTATTTGATATCTTCCTATATCTCCTGGCATCTTCCACGTGTATCGTTTTCTAGCATGATGTTGAAATAATGTATTTGTGATAGTGAAATTGTTCTTGTCGCAAAATTCTACCAGCCTATTTCCCTTGTCATTCTTTGTACCTAAACCAAATAAACCTACTGTCGCTCCTCCCTACACTCACCTACCACTGCATTAAAATCCTCCGTAATTATTAAATTTTCATGTCCTTTTACGTATCTTAGTATGTCTTCGATATCGTTGTAGATCGCCTCTACCTTTTCCTCACTGTAGCTAGAGGTGGGCATGTAAACTTGTATTATTACTGTATTTACTGGTTTAGATTCAAATCTAACCATGAGTACTCTTTCGTTCTTTTGTAAGTAGTTTTCTACACGTCGTCCTATCTTTTTTCGCCTAACTGTTCCCACACCCGAATTTTCTTCTTCCAATCCTGTATAAATTACCCCGAAGTCTCCACTTCAAAAATCTCCCGCCTCTGACCGGCGAACTTCGCTAATTCCTACTGTCTAGTGGTAACATACATTTTGAGTTTTAAGTTCTCTAGCTTACCGACTTGTTTCATACTTATGACATTACACGCTCTAACTTGCAAAATGTTCACGGATCTTTTTCTATTCCTTCGGATCACATCCCCTGAAATAGTCCCCTTCCGGAGATCCGAATGGCGGACTATTTTACCTTCGGAATTTTTTACCCCAGAGGATGCCATCATGCTTAACAATTTCTGTACGCAGTGTACTTGGGAGGTAATGTGGTGGTTTCCCGTTGCTTTCCACATCGCAGTAGTGTGTCTTAGAATGTCATACCGATCCCTATGATCTCTGCCACTCTAAGTACCGAAAAAGCTTTTGCCCTCTTTCGGGGACCTATCTTAGTCTGGTTCCTCACTACTGACCCCACTAAGTTGGTTAAACCTATGGTTCGGCTCTTTAGCTCATTGAAACGCACAAGCCATTCTACCTGTTTTAGTATTTTAGAACCTCGTCAAGGTGCAGGTTCGTTCAGAATGGTTTGATTATTTACACAAGGTAAATAAAGCACGAATTAATTGACATATATGGCTCTTGTAAATTTAAAAAAGCGTTTGACAATGTCAATGGCATAAGATGTTTGATAAATTACAATAGATAAGTACGAAAAATAAATGCAGTCTAATTGTAAATAATAAAAAAAAAACAAATAACTGAAATCGCATTTATATGAGCAAGAAGCGGAGGCATTTGTAAAGAAAGGTGTTAGCCAAGGTGGTTTTTTTTTATCTCCATTGCTTTTTAATTTACAACTAGAATAAATTATGAAAAAGTTCGATACAATGATTCACTTCTAAGTAAAAATTAAAGTTTCCGCGCCATTCTTCCATAGCGAAACATAACTCCTTTCTACTACTGCATTTAGTAGTATTCCCCATTCTGAGTTGTGTCTCCAACACTAACTGTTACGTCATCATCGAACAATTCGGTATTTTGTGACAATAAATACCGTCAGTGCTTTCACCCTACAGTTTAGTGAAACATTCATATACCGACAGTGAAAGTGCGTTGAAGAACACAGTCGTGCTCGAGCCTTCACAGAAGCGAGTTGCATTCGAACCCTTGCAAAAGACGGTCGTGTCAGAGCTTTTGAAAGCGACACCATCACCCGGTCGAGCGTGTTACTGGTGCTCCGTCGAAAGCTTTTGTGCGTGAATGTTTATTGCCTCCAGCGGCACAGGATAAAAAGGTATTTATACCCTTTTATTAAGTAGTTTGGTGTAGTTTTAGTTATTACATAACCGCTCCACTGCTATCGTTATTGCTTGCAAAAAGCAATTGGTCCTTCCCTTTATCACTTTATATCACTCCTTAATCCCCCCTCAATCATTGGTCCTAAAGTCGATCCGGATTCACCATTTCTATGGTATTCGCATGTCCTAAGTTAAATATCATTTTGCATTCCAGCGAGCTTTTTAAGTAGTATTTTAGCTTTTAAATTTTGTGTTCAAACCCCACATGTAGCGGGTTAAGATGTGTAAATATTATTTATACTGTTTTTAAAATTAAATAAGCGATTTGACGTAATTAAACCAACAAGCGTTTAGTTGCAAATAAATATTTTAGTATCAAATTTGTTAGTTTTCAGTTTTAAATTTATTCTAGCGGTATAAAGCACAGCAACCTGAAAATTATAGTCGCCTTATACTTCTTAAACAAGAAAGGTAAAGGGATTTGCTTTGTATTTAAAAGCTATTGTACGTTTTCTATCACATGCAACCCTTTTAGTCGGTTTGCGGTAAAATATTGAACATCTGCAAAGGGTAATAGAATGTAAAAGCTGAACGCTTCTTGCAAACACGTTAAGCTGCATCTTTCGGCAAATACGTTAAAACCACGTTTCTGTGAGCTTTGAAGTAAAGGCCGACCGTAACCGCCCGGATTGTTAAGCTGTAAATCTTATCTTCACGCTTTGTTTGACAAACCGGTAGGTTTTCGACGTCTCGTTTTAAGACCCACATTGCAAGCTAATGGTCATAAAACGTGATTTATTGGTTTATACGCTGTCTTACCTTTTCGTGCTTTGGTCAAACTCATAATATTTTAATATTTCTCAGTGTACATCTTGAGCGGTACCGTTTTACAACATTTTATTGTAGATTTTTCAAATAACTTTCAGAATGGCTGCAAAGAAGGCACATGTAGTAGAACTAGAATTACTGAAAACACGTATTATAGAAATGTTTGAGCTTGGTAATTCTATACAAAGTGACCCGACTTTAAAAACGTTGTTCCTTATTCAAACAAGGGGAATAACTGACCTTTATACAAATTTCAGCAAAATTTTAATTTCTGTCTTAGCTTCATATGACGAGGTAGAATCATTAACTTACAACGCTGTACGGAAGGAAGTAGATTCCGCTTATTTTTGCATACTGCTGCATCTCGAAACGATGCAAGAAACACGGGCACAAATTACGGAAAATGCTCCAAGCAGCACGGTATCAAAATTGTTACCATTAAAACTCCAAATTTTTAATAATGAGGTAACTGAATTTTCATCTTTCATCGATTTATTTGACAGTCTGGTCTATAATAACGCGTCTCTGTCCAATATCGAAAAATTAAATTATCTTATCAGTTGTTGTACCGGGGAGTCTTTAAGAATCGTTAAATCTGTACCCATTTCGGGGGATAATTTTATTATTTCCTATAACGCCTTGCGTGAGCGATTTAGCAACCCGCGTTTATTGGCAACTTTGCACTGGAAAGCTATGAAAGACTTTCCACCTTTAAAATCAGAAGACCCTAAGAAACTTAGGGCACTTATTGATTGTTTTTCAGAGAACCTTGCTGTTCTAACTAACTTAAAGTTTCCCACGGAATATTGGAACTTTATTCTAGTCGATTTGCTTTTAGAAAAACTCGATCCGTTCACTAGAAAACGCTTCGAACTCCAATCGGATCCGAAGCAAATACCTAATTTCGAGGATTTGAGATATTTTTTAACTCAACAATGTGCAGCGTTGGAAACCTTTTCTTCAACCGCACCTGTTTCTTATTCGACGACTGTCCATACATCTCACACATCAGTGCCTAAGAAATCCTCAGCGTTTCAATTTAAACCAAGAGTTTCTTCTAACGTAGTTTCACTGGACACACCAAGTAGCTCCAGTGACTCAAATAATTCATTTTCGCACCATTGTCCTTCTTGCAAGGGCAATCACTTAATTTACAGATGTCAATCGTTTCTAAAGAAAACTCCGACAGAACGTTTCGACATTGTCAAACGCTTACGCCTTTGTTTAAATTGCTTACGAACAGACCATGCGTCCATGCAATGCAAGTCTTATAATTCCTGTCGAACTTGCGCCAAGCCGCATCATACCTTGCTACATTTTGAACCGCAACCTGCTTCTAGCCGTTCAGCTGAACCGATCGCTACACACATGCATAAAAATGCCAATAGGACGCAGTCAGCCTCTCCTATTCCGGCAAATGTTTTGTCTTCACAGACGAATCCAAATCTGGGGGTTACTGTCTTACTCTCCACTGCTGTTGTGGAAGTTCAAGATCGGTCTGGTAGATACAAACAGATCAGGGTACTCTTAGACCCTGGCTCTCAAGCTAGCTTTATTCGAGACGATTGCGTGAGCATACTTTGGCTTCCACGCATACGTTCTCAAGTTCCGATTTATGGACTTGGGCAGACAACTTCAGCAGTCAATAGAGGTGCCGTCAGCTGCACTATTCGCTCTATGTTAGACTCTGAGAAATCTCTAGAAGTCACAACTTTTGTGCTTTCGTCAATATCTGGCAAATTACCTAGCGTTGAGGTTCCTAATAATTGGGAACACTTATGCGGCCTGCACTTTGCAGACCCGACCTGGAACTCTCCAGGAACCATTGACATGCTCCTCGGAGCAGATGTTTATCCGTTCATCATCAATGGCGGTGTTATACATGGCAAATTTCTTCAGCCTGCCGCCATAAATACAGTTTTTGGTTGGACTATTATTGGTCCCACAAAAAGCTTGCAGTCTGATACTGTCCAAGCATTTTTACTTCTGTAGAAGATCCTATCGACCAGACCCTAAGGCGGTTTTGGGAGATAGAAGAACTGCCATCCAAGCCTTATACTTCTCCAGAAGAAGAAAAGGCAGATTTGATTTTTGAAAACACGGTTTCTCGTGACCCTAGCGGTCGTTTTATTGTTGCGTTACCGTTCAACGATACTTTGCCCGTTTTTGATAATTCCTTTGACATGGCTAAAAAAAGACTATTTTTGTTGGAGCGCAAATTGCATGCTCAACCGGAGCTACGCGCCCAATACAACAATTTCATGCAGGACTATCTTGATGCGGGTCATATGGCATTACTCGATTCTCCGCCCGTTGGGAACGATAATTATTTTTTACCCCATCACCCTGTGTTTAAAGAGGAAGGTCATACTTCTAAAATTCGTGTGGTTTTTGACGCCTCTGCAAAGACTAAAAACAACGTGTCACTTAATGACACTCAATTGGCTGGACCTAGTCTCCAAAATGACATTTCGTCAATCTTACTTAAATTTCGCTCTCATCGTTTCGTTTTTACCTGTGATGTTCGCCAAATGTATCGACAAATTTTGGTTACCGAAGAACATCGTAAGTTTCAATTAATTGTTTGGCGGTTCTCCGCAGAAGAACCCATTCAGACTTATCAGCTTAATACAGTGACCTACGGTATTAAGTCATCGCCTTATTTAGCATTAAAAACTCTTCAGCAATTAGCCATTGACGAAGGCAAAAGGTTTCCGTTAGCCGCTGAGGCTATACGGTCAAATCTATATATTGATGATTTCGTCGCCGGTGGAGATTCCATACAATCGGCCCGCGAAATTAAAGATCAACTTATCCGACTTTTACATTTGGCTGGTTTTGAACTTCGAAAATGGAGTTCTAATTCAGTTTCTATTTTGGAAGGCATTCCGTCAGATTTTTGCCAATATACTTCTCTCGATTTCGATTCTGACGAATCAATAAAAATATTAGGTCTTCAATGGTCACCTACAGAAGATATTTTCTCATTTCGGGTTAAACCATTAAACCCAATATGTACAAAGCGCAACATACTTTCACAAGTTGCCAGAATATATGATCCATTAGGATTTTAGCCCCACTAACACTTTTGCAAAACGCCTAATCCAGCATCTGTGGATGTTAGGTTTAAATTGGGATGACATCCCACCAGCAGACATATCGTCTCAATGGCAGCAATACCAAGAAGAGTTGCCGTTATTATCGTCATTAAAGTTACCACGTTGTTTACCCCCTTCGGATCCTTTTACTTGTCATTTGCATGGGTTTTGCGATGCTAGCGAGGTAGGGTATGCAGCGGTAGTGTATTTCAGTTCATAAATCAAACTACTGGAGAAATAACTGTACAATTTGTAACCGCTAAAACAAAAGTAGCTCCAATTAAGCGCATTTCAATTCCACGTTTGGAATTATGTGCCGCCGTTTTATTAACCGATTTACTTTCTTTTACCATTCGTTCTTATCAAGGCTTGATTGACATCTCCGATGTTTTAGCGTGGAGTGATTCTACGGTCGCTCTCACTTGGATACGTTCTCCACCTTTTCGTTGGAAAACCTTTGTGGCAAACCGTGTTAGCCACATTCAAGAAAGCATTGCACCTAGCTGATGGTTTTATATTAAATCTTCGCATAATCCGGCTGATCCTGCATCTCGGGGATTAATGCCAAGCGCGGTTATTTCATGTTCGCTATGGTGGGCGGGGCCTGAATGGCTTCACTACCCTAGTGACTCGTGGCCGCCTCAACCAACATTGTCAACCTCAATTGCTGAGGTAACTACGGAAAAGAAGATCCTAACATTTGTCGCTCAAACAGATCCAAACGTCATTGACATCTTACTAAGTCGCTTTTCATCGTTATATAAAATCCAAGGCATCGTGGCTTACATTTATAGATTTTCTAAACCCATGGTTCAACGTCATACGGGTCCCTTAACAGACATTGAATTACACAATGCTCTCATGATTATCGTTCGGCATGTACAAAATGTTACATTTTCAAAGGAAATAGCTTCGATCAAGGCAAACCGTAAATTACCTAAAAGCTTGCGAAAACTTTCTCCATTTGTTGATCCACAAAACATCTTAAGAGTAGGTGGGCGCTTGACACATTCTTCGCTTTCCTATTCCGAAAAGTTTCCTGCGTTATTGCCTCAGCGGCACCGATTAACCGAACTTATCATTCGGTCAACTCATGAAAGGTATTGCCATCCCTGTGTTAATACCACAGCGTATCTTATCCAACAGAATTTCTGGATCCTTTCTATTAAAAATTCAATCCGAAGTTATTTATCATCATGTCTTAGATGTTTTCGTACCAAACCGGTTCTGGTAACTCCTCCTATGGGAGACCTACCGGCAGCACGTATTACCCAAATCAAACCGTTCAGTATTGTTGGTGTTGATTTTGCTGGCCCTCTTTTAAAAAAGGCTAACCGCCTACTAGGCTCTAAATCTCTTAAGGCCTATATTTGTATTTTTGTTTGTTTTGCCACTAAGGCCGCACATATTGAACTTGTTTCGGATTTGTCGGCAGACGCGTTTCTTGCCGCTTTGCGACGATTTATAGCACGTCGAGGACGCTGTTCTCAAATATTTAGCGATTGCGGTACTAATTTTGTAGGTGCCTATCGTCAGCTTACGAGTTATCTGCATAGTGCAGTAACCTCAGAAAGGATAAAGTGGTCGTTTAATCCACCTAGCGCCCCTCACTTCGGTGGCTTGTGGGAAAGCGGTGTTAAGTCGGTAAAGACACACCTAGCTCGCGTAATCGGCGAACAAAAACTTACCTTTGAGGAACTTTACACAGTTCTCACTCAAATTGAATCTGTTCTAAATTCAAGGCCACTCTGCGCTTTGAGTTCGGATCCAAATGACTTGCGTTGCTTAACACCAGGTCATTTCCTAACTATGGAGCCTCTTTCTGCACCACCAGATGAGGACCATTCAACCAACGTTTTACCATTAAAAAGCAGGTGGAAACTCTTGCAAAAACTCCACCAAGATTTTTGGGCTCGCTGGAGCCATGAGTACTTACATACTCTGAATCAAAGGGTTAAATGGCACTCTAAGGTAGGTGTCCGACAAGTTGAAAAGGACTCTATTGTCCTCGTCAAGGACGACCAGCTTTCTCCACTTCAATGGAAGTTTGGTCGTATTATTAATACCTTTCCCTGTGCGGACGGTATTATACGTGTCGCTGAAATCAAAACGGCACATGGCACACTAAAACGACCTTTGGTCAAACTAGCGCCGCTACCGGTATTTTAATTTTATTTTTATGTTTAGATGTATATACATATTTCTTACATGTATAGTAGTATATTATTTTTACATATTTGCTTATTTACATATATATTTTTATTTTTGCATAGTTGGTAATATCGCTCGCTGTAGTGCACCATCCTATCTTTTGTTATCTGTTTTCCTAGCAAGGTCAAATCCCATGTGATTTCCTTCACCCAACCTACTTCCCTCCTTTTCAAAATTCTATGAATTTGGTGGGCGGTATGTTACGTCATCATCGAACAATTCGGTTTTTTGTGACAATAAATACCGTCAGTGCTTTTACCCTACAGTTTAGCGAAACATTCATATACCGACAGTGAAAGTGCGTTGAAGAACACAGTCGTACTCGAGCCTTCACAGAAGCGAGTTGCATTCGAACCCTTGCAAAAGACGGTCGTGTCAGAGCTTTTGAAAGCGACACCATCACCCGGTCGAGCGTGTTACTGGTGCTCCGTCGAAAGCTTTTGTGCGTGAATGTTTATTGCCCCCAGCGGCACAGGATAAAAAGGTATTTATACCCTTTTATTAAGTAGTTTGGTGTAGTTTTAGTTATTACATAACCGCTCCACTGCTATCGTTATTGCTTGCAAAAAGCAATTGGTCCTTCCCTGTAATTAGCATATCTTTATCACTTTATATCACTCCTTAATCCCCCCCAATCACTAACCATTAAGCGATTTAAAGCTATTTCAAAGTCATGTAATCTAAAGAATAAGATTTTTTTCCGTACTATTTTTTTGGAATTCCTTTTTTCTGCATCACAACTTGCAGCAAATTTTACATCAAATACAATGTCCTAATATCTAACAAATTGCTTTTAGAACTGCACGAAATACTCTAAACAAAAGTGACAATATTAAAATAAATCTATAGTAGTTTTCCTGCAGACAATATTTTTTTATGCAGTAAAAGTAAAACAATTAAAGCGTTATCGGTATAAAATTTATTTCATTATTCTCCCGCTCTCAATTACAATTAGAAGCAATTCTGAGGCAATCCTCTTCAATCCATTAACAGCTCTAACTTGTCATCCGACCCAAGACAACTACACACATATATCTACACCAGTGGCGTATGCCTTCAAAATATAAGGTAGGCAACCCTATTTAAACTATAGACAATCCCTTAAGTTTTTCTGTGCGTTAATCTATTATTATAAGTTTTTATGGAAGCAGTTGTTGCCATCTTACTTAACCTCAATGCTTGCATGCCAAATTCTAAGAATTATAACTGTATCATAATCAATACAAATTTATTGTTATTCAATTTTCACACCATAGAATTTGAAAAAAACCAAACTAAACGTTACTAACTACAGGATGGTTTATACAGGGTGTCCCAAAATTGTTGGAAAATAAAACTGCTACGTATTGTAGACGTCGAAATAAGTCGATTGAACCCTATTTAACTATTTACAAAAAGTACCATGTGTCCGTGAGAAGAGTTCAAACACAAATTCAATTGGTCGTGGATACTAGGGATGGCCACGGGCCCGGGCTTTGGCCCGGCCCGGCCCGAAGCCCGGCTTGATATTCGGGCCGGGCTTCGGGCCGGGCCGCCAAATTTTGTTTCGGGCTCAAGCCGGGCCAAGCACGCCGGGCCAGACTCCTCAAGCTTTTCGGGCTTTTCGGGCTATTTCGGGCCGGCCCGAAGTTTATGTATAAAATTTATTGATTTAGTAAAAGATTCCATTTAATGATTTCTTTAGTTGCCTCTTAAGCAAAATTATAATTAACGCTCCTCTTAATATATCACCCAGGTACAGATACACACATATTGGTAAGTGTGGAATAATGGAAGTAAATCGAAAACGAAAATGATTTGATTTAAACAGATTTGTGAATTTCGATTTTTTTTTCGATAAGTAATATTCACTTCTTTCCACTTTTCAAGAAATTTGAAATAGAAATTGTCCGTGTTATATTTAATTATTTGAAGGAGTATTGCAACGTATTGTTAATTGGGCTGGTTTATTTAATTATACTTATTAATTAACTTAATATTGTGGCCCCGCACTGAAGATTATTTATGAATAAATCGAAACCACTCTGTATATGAAAAAAAAATAAAAACTTACGATTACAAAAACCAGCTCAATTATATTTAATTATTTGAATGTATCTTTAGTTGAAAAACATACCGAATACAATGCGATTAAGTTTTTATAGCATTAAATAACATGGATATAGAAAATTAAAATGTAAATACTAAATAATATTCTATGTTGCGGCTCCTAAAAAGGTATAAAGAAAAATCGTGATATTATAAATGGTATATACAATAATAACGGAATAGAGTAAATATTATTTTAACAGAGGCGTCTCTAGCTGCTGCTATCTGCAGAGCTTAGGCCAATAATGGATATCTAGAAAATTTATAATTTGCGTTTTAGGTCGCATATTTTAAACAGCTGTAGTAGTTGGTACATGCGGTGGTAGTTCAATTTTAGAGGTTTTTGCTCCATCGAACTTAAACCTATTAGGACTTATTTTCATCAAATTTTGCGAACTAGCAAGGAATGTACCTGATTCCAGCGTGCTTCAACAAAAGCCGTGTAAATTTGGATTTATCATTTCACTTAAGGTTTTAGTTACATTCCGGCCCGAATCGGCCCGGCCCGGCCCGAAGCCCGGCCCGAAATTCAAAGCCGGGCCTCAAGCCGGGCCGATGCGTTTTGGTTCGGGCCGGGCCACCGGGCCGGGCCGGAGCAAATTATTTCGGGCCGAGCCGGGCCGCGTCTAAAAGCCCGGCCCGGCCCGGCCCGAATCCATCCCTAGTGGATACAAAGACAACACTTTTTTTACATCAAGTGTTCAATGTGACATCCATCTTCACTAATCCAGAGCGTACGAAATTGACATGCACCCATTTTAAAACATCATTGTTTCGTCGCAATGCGTTTAAAGCATTTTTCATTCTGTTCCACAATTGTTCGGGATTATTAATTTGGATCTTGTACACTTGTGTTTTTAAAGCTCCGCAGATGAAAAAGTCGCAAGGATTTAAGTCAGGAGAATGCGGAGGCCATGGAAAGGGTGATTCGGGGCGTCTAACAATCCATCTACAAGTAAATTGTTCATTACGATACTCTCTTACGGCACATGCAAAATGAGGTGGTGGACTGTCGTGCATGAAAAGCATGTTTTGAAGAACATTAAGGGCAAGTTTTCTAGTAATTCTGACAAACTTTCTTAAATAAATTCAAGATAACTAGCGCCATTTGAACGATCAGGCATCGGGTATGACGCAACC